>OZ035881.1:85427461-85586520 GCA_964034835.1 Muscina levida | reverse complement strand
GCTCCTTTTTTCGATTAGACGCTTAGTTTACGAGATTGACCATTGACCACCCAATTCATGGTGGTATCCCTACCAAATGCTAGTGATTTTTCAAGTATTTTATAGTGATCACAAATTAAGCTCCTTTTTTCGATTAGACGCTTAGTTTACGAGATAATCGCATTTAAAGTTTGCCATATGAAAATCCGCCATTGACCACCCAATTCATGGTGATATCCCCACCTATTACTAGTGATTTTTCACGTATTTTATAGTGATCACAAATTAAGCTCCTTTTTTCGATTTGACGCTTAGTTTACGAGATAATCTCATTTAAAGTTTGCCATATGAAAATCCGCCATTGACCACCCAATTCATGGTGGTATCCCCACCTATTACTAGTGATTTTTCAAGTATTTTATAGTGATCACAAATTAAGCTCCTTTTTTCGATTTGACGCTTAGTTTACGAGATAATCTCATTTAAAGTTTGCCATATGAAAATCCGCCATTGACCACCCAATTCATGGTGGTATCCCCACCTATTACTAGTGATTTTTCACGTATTTTACAGTGATCACAAATTAAGCTCCTTTTTTCAATTAGACGCTTAGTTTACGAGATAATCGCATTTAAAGTTTGCCATATGAAAATCCGCCATTGACCACCCAATTCATGGTGGTATCCCTACCAAATGCTAGAGATTTTTCAAGTATTTTATAGTGATCACAAATTAAGCTCCTTTTTTCGATTAGACGCTTAGTTTACGAGATTGACCATTGACCACCCAATTCATGGTGGTATCCCTACCAAATGCTAGTGATTTTTCAAGTATTTTATAGTGATCACAAATTAAGCTCCTTTTTTCGATTAGACGCTTAGTTTACGAGATAATCGCATTTAAAGTTTGCCATATGAAAATCCGCCATTGACCACCCAATTCATGGTGGTATCCCACCTATTACTAGTGATTTTTCAAGTATTTTATAGTGATCACAAATTAAGCTCCTTTTTTCGATTAGACGCTTAGTTTACGAGATAATCGCATTTAAAGTTTGCCATATGAAAATCCGCCATTGACCACCCAATTCATGGTGGTATCCCTACCAAATGCTAGAGATTTTTCAAGTATTTTATAGTGATCACAAATTAAGCTCCTTTTTTCGATTAGACGCTTAGTTTACGAGATAATCGCATTTAAAGTTTGCCATATGAAAATCCGCCATTGACCACCCAATTCATGGTGGTATCCCCACCTATTACTAGTGATTTTTCAAGTATTTTATAGTGATCACAAATTAAGCTCCTTTTTTCGATTAGACGCTTAGTTTACGAGATAATCGCATTTAAAGTTTGCCATATGAAAATCCGCCATTGACCACCCAATTCATGGTGGTATCCCTACCAAATGCTAGAGATTTTTCAAGTATTTTATAGTGATCACAAATTAAGCTCCTTTTTTCGATTAGACGCTTAGTTTACGAGATAATCGCATTTAAAGTTTGCCATATGAAAATCCGCCATTGACCACCCAATTCATGGTGGTATCCCTACCAAATGCTAGTGATTTTTCAAGTATTTTATAGTGATCACAAAGTAAGCTCCTTTTTTCGATTAGACGCTTAGTTTACGAGATAATCGCATTTAAAGTTTGCCATATGAAAATCCGCCATTGACCACCCAATTCATGGTGGTATCCCTACCAAATGCTAGTGATTTTTCAAGTATTTTATAGTGATCACAAAGTAAGCTCCTTTTTTCGATTTGACGCTTAGTTTACGAGATAATCTCATTTAAAGTTTGCCATATGAAAATCCGCCATTGACCACCCAATTCATGGTGGTATCCCCACCTATTACTAGTGATTTTTCACGTATTTTACAGTGATCACAAATTAAGCTCCTTTTTTCAATTAGACGCTTAGTTTACGAGATAATCGCATTTAAAGTTTGCCATATGAAAATCCGCCATTGACCACCCAATTCATGGTGGTATCCCTACCAAATGCTAGAGATTTTTCAAGTATTTTATAGTGATCACAAATTAAGCTCCTTTTTTCGATTAGACGCTTAGTTTACGAGATTGACCATTGACCACCCAATTCATGGTGGTATCCCTACCAAATGCTAGTGATTTTTCAAGTATTTTATAGTGATCACAAATTAAGCTCCTTTTTTCGATTAGACGCTTAGTTTACGAGATAATCGCATTTAAAGTTTGCCATATGAAAATCCGCCATTGACCACCCAATTCATGGTGGTATCCCCACCTATTACTAGTGATTTTTCAAGTATTTTATAGTGATCACAAATTAAGCTCCTTTTTTCGATTAGACGCTTAGTTTACGAGATAATCGCATTTAAAGTTTGCCATATGAAAATCCGCCATTGACCACCCAATTCATGGTGGTATCCCTACCAAATGCTAGAGATTTTTCAAGTATTTTATAGTGATCACAAATTAAGCTCCTTTTTTCGATTAGACGCTTAGTTTACGAGATAATCGCATTTAAAGTTTGCCATATGAAAATCCGCCATTGACCACCCAATTCATGGTGGTATCCCCACCTATTACTAGTGATTTTTCAAGTATTTTATAGTGATCACAAATTAAGCTCCTTTTTTCGATTAGACGCTTAGTTTACGAGATAATCGCATTTAAAGTTTGCCATATGAAAATCCGCCATTGACCACCCAATTCATGGTGGTATCCCTACCAAATGCTAGAGATTTTTCAAGTATTTTATAGTGATCACAAATTAAGCTCCTTTTTTCGATTAGACGCTTAGTTTACGAGATAATCGCATTTAAAGTTTGCCATATGAAAATCCGCCATTGACCACCCAATTCATGGTGGTATCCCCACCTATTACTAGTGATTTTTCAAGTATTTTATAGTGATCACAAATTAAGCTCCTTTTTTCGATTAGACGCTTAGTTTACGAGATAATCGCATTTAAAGTTTGCCATATGAAAATCCGCCATTGACCACCCAATTCATGGTGGTATCCCTACCAAATGCTAGTGATTTTTCAAGTATTTTATAGTGATCACAAATTAAGCTCCTTTTTTCGATTAGACGCTTAGTTTACGAGATAATCGCATTTAAAGTTTGCCATATGAAAATCCGCCATTGACCACCCAATTCATGGTGGTATCCCCACCTATTACTAGTGATTTTTCAAGTATTTTATAGTGATCACAAATTAAGCTCCTTTTTTCGATTAGACGCTTAGTTTACGAGATAATCGCATTTAAAGTTTGCCATATGAAAATCCGCCATTGACCACCCAATTCATGGTGGTATCCCTACCAAATGCTAGAGATTTTTCAAGTATTTTATAGTGATCACAAATTAAGCTCCTTTTTTCGATTAGACGCTTAGTTTACGAGATAATCGCATTTAAAGTTTGCCATATGAAAATCCGCCATTGACCACCCAATTCATGGTGGTATCCCCACCTATTACTAGTGATTTTTCAAGTATTTTATAGTGATCACAAATTAAGCTCCTTTTTTCGATTTGACGCTTAGTTTACGAGATAATCTCATTTAAAGTTTGCCATATGAAAATCCGCCATTGACCACCCAATTCATGGTGGTATCCCCACCTATTACTAGTGATTTTTCACGTATTTTACAGTGATCACAAATTAAGCTCCTTTTTTCAATTAGACGCTTAGTTTACGAGATAATCTCATTTAAAGTTTGCCATATGAAAATCCGCCATTGACCACCCAATTCATGGTGGTATCCCTACCAAATGCTAGAGATTTTTCAAGTATTTTATAGTGATCACAAATTAAGCTCCTTTTTTCGATTAGACGCTTAGTTTACGAGATTGACCATTGACCACCCAATTCATGGTGGTATCCCTACCAAATGCTAGTGATTTTTCAAGTATTTTATAGTGATCACAAATTAAGCTCCTTTTTTCGATTAGACGCTTAGTTTACGAGATAATCGCATTTAAAGTTTGCCATATGAAAATCCGCCATTGACCACCCAATTCATGGTGATATCCCCACCTATTACTAGTGATTTTTCACGTATTTTATAGTGATCACAAATTAAGCTCCTTTTTTCGATTTGACGCTTAGTTTACGAGATAATCTCATTTAAAGTTTGCCATATGAAAATCCGCCATTGACCACCCAATTCATGGTGGTATCCCCACCTATTACTAGTGATTTTTCAAGTATTTTATAGTGATCACAAATTAAGCTCCTTTTTTCGATTTGACGCTTAGTTTACGAGATAATCTCATTTAAAGTTTGCCATATGAAAATCCGCCATTGACCACCCAATTCATGGTGGTATCCCCACCTATTACTAGTGATTTTTCACGTATTTTACAGTGATCACAAATTAAGCTCCTTTTTTCAATTAGACGCTTAGTTTACGAGATAATCGCATTTAAAGTTTGCCATATGAAAATCCGCCATTGACCACCCAATTCATGGTGGTATCCCTACCAAATGCTAGAGATTTTTCAAGTATTTTATAGTGATCACAAATTAAGCTCCTTTTTTCGATTAGACGCTTAGTTTACGAGATTGACCATTGACCACCCAATTCATGGTGGTATCCCTACCAAATGCTAGTGATTTTTCAAGTATTTTATAGTGATCACAAATTAAGCTCCTTTTTTCGATTAGACGCTTAGTTTACGAGATAATCGCATTTAAAGTTTGCCATATGAAAATCCGCCATTGACCACCCAATTCATGGTGATATCCCCACCTATTACTAGTGATTTTTCACGTATTTTATAGTGATCACAAATTAAGCTCCTTTTTTCGATTTGACGCTTAGTTTACGAGATAATCTCATTTAAAGTTTGCCATATGAAAATCCGCCATTGACCACCCAATTCATGGTGGTATCCCCACCTATTACTAGTGATTTTTCACGTATTTTATAGTGATCACAAATTAAGCTTCTTTTTTCGATTAGACGCTTAGTTTACGAGATAATCGCATTTAAAGTTTGCCATATGAAAATCCGCCATTGACCACCCAATTCATGGTGGTATCCCCACCTATTACTAGTGATTTTTCAAGTATTTTATAGTGATCACAAATTAAGCTCCTTTTTTCGATTAGACGCTTAGTTTACGAGATTGACCATTGACCACCCAATTCATGGTGGTATCCCTACCAAATGCTAGTGATTTTTCAAGTATTTTATAGTGATCACAAATTAAGCTCCTTTTTTCGATTAGACGCTTAGTTTACGAGATAATCGCATTTAAAGTTTGCCATATGAAAATCCGCCATTGACCACCCAATTCATGGTGGTATCCCCACCTATTACTAGTGATTTTTCATGTATTTTATAGTGATCACAAATTAAGCTTCTTTTTTCGATTAGACGCTTAGTTTACGAGATAATCGCATTTAAAGTTTGCCATATGAAAATCCGCCATTGACCACCCAATTCATGGTGGTATCCCCACCTATTACTAGTGATTTTTCAAGTATTTTATAGTGATCACAAATTAAGCTCCTTTTTTCGATTAGACGCTTAGTTTACGAGATAATCGCATTTAAAGTTTGCCATATGAAAATCCGCCATTGACCACCCAATTCATGGTGGTATCCCCACCTACTACTATTGGTTTTGTACGTATTTTATAGTGATCACAAATTAAGCTCCTTTTTCGATTAGACGCTTAGTTTACGAGATAATCGCATTTAAAGTTTGCCATATGAAAATCCCCCATTGACCACCCAATTCATGGTGGTATCCCCACCTATTACTATTGGTTTTGTACGTATTTTATAGTGATCACAAATTAAGCTCCTTTTTTCTATTAGACGCTAAGTTTACGAGATAATCGCATTTAAAGTTTGCCATATGAAAATCCGCCATTGACCACCCAATTCATGGTGGTATCCCCACCTATTACTAGTGATTTTTCTTGTATTTTACAGTGATCACAAATTAAGCTCCTTTTTTCGATTAGACGCTTAGTTTACGAGATAATCGCATTTAAAGTTTGCCATATGAAAATCCGCCATTGACCACCCAATTCATGGTGGTATCCCTACCAAATGCTAGTGATTTTTCAAGTATTTTATAGTGATCACCAATTAAGCTCCTTTTTCGATTAGACGCTTAGTTTACGAGATAAGTTTGCCATATGAAAATCCGCCATTGACCACCCAATTCATGGTGGTATCCCCACCTATTACTAGTGATTTTTCAAGTATTTTATAGTGATCACAAATTAAGCTCCTTTTTTCGATTAGACGCTTAGTTTACGAGATAATCGCATTTAAAGTTTGCCATATGAAAATCCGCCATTGACCACCCAATTCATGGTGGTATCCCCACCTATTACTAGTGATTTTTCAAGTATTTTATAGTGATCACAAAGTAAGCTCCTTTTTTCGATTAGACGCTTAGTTTACGAGATAATCGCATTTAAAGTCTGCCATATGAAAATCCGCCATTGACCACCCAATTCATGGTGGTATCCCCACCTATTACTAGTGATTTTTCATGTATTTTATAGTGATCACAAATTAAGCTTCTTTTTTCGATTAGACGCTTAGTTTACGAGATAATCGCATTTAAAGTTTGCCATATGAAAATCCGCCATTGACCACCCAATTCATGGTGGTATCCCTACCAAATGCTAGTGATTTTTCAAGTATTTTATAGTGATCACCAATTAAGCTCCTTTTTCGATTAGACGCTTAGTTTACGAGATAAGTTTGCCATATGAAAATCCGCCATTGACCACCCAATTCATGGTGGTATCCCCACCTATTACTAGTGATTTTTCAAGTATTTTATAGTGATCACAAATTAAGATCCTTTTTTCGATTAGACGCTTAGTTTACGAGATTGACCATTGACCACCCAATTCATGGTGGTATCCCTACCAAATGAAAATCCGCCATTGAACACCCAATTCATGGTGGTATCCCCACCTATTACTATTGGTTTTGTACGTATTTTATAGTGATCACAAATTAAGCTCCTCTTTTCGATTAGACGCTTAGTTTACGAGATAATCGCATTTAAAGTTTGCCATATGAAAATCCGCTATTGACCACCCAATTCATGGTGGTATCCCTACCAAATGCTAGTGATTTTTCACGTATTTTATAGTGATCACAAATTTAGCTCCTTTTTTCGATTAGACGCTTAGTTTACGAGATAAACGCATTTAAAGTTTGCCATATGAAAATCGGCCATTGACCACCCAATTCATGGTGGTATCCCCACCTATTACTATTGGTTTTGTACGTATTTTATAGTGATCACAAATTAAGCTCCTTTTTTCGATTAGACGCTTAGTTTACGAGATAATCGCATTTAAAGTTTGCCATATGAAAATCCGCCATTGAACACCCAATTCATGGTGGTATCCCCACCTATTACTATTGGTTTATCACGTATTTTATAGTGATCACAAATTAAGCTCCTTTTTTCGATTAGACGCTTAGTTTACGAGATAATCGCATTTAAAGTTTGCCATATGAAAATCCGCCATTGAACACCCAATTCATGGTGGTATCCCCACCTATTACTATTGGTTTTGTACGTATTTTATAGTGATCACAAATTAAGCTCCTTTTTTCGATTAGACGCTTAGTTTACGAGATAATCGCATTTAAAGTTTGCCATATGAAAATCCGCCATTGAACACCCAATTCATGGTGGTATCCCCACCTATTACTATTGGTTTTTCACGTATTTTATAGTGATCACAAATTAAGCTCCTTTTTTCGATTAGACGCTTAGTTTACGAGATAGTCGCATTTAAAGTTTGCCATATGAAAATCCGCCATTGAGCACCCAATTCATGGTGGTGTCCCTACCAAATGCTAGTGATTTTTCACGTATTTTATAGTGATCACATATTAAGCTCCTCTTTTCGATGAGACGCTTAGTTTACGAGATAATCGCATTTAAAGTTTGCCATATGAAAACCGGCCATTGACCACCCAATTCATGGTGGTATCCCCACCTATTACTATTGGTTTTGTACGTATTTTATAGTGATCACAAATTAAGCTCCTCTTTTCGATTAGACGCTTAGTTTACGAGATAATCGCATTTAAAGTTTGCCATATGAAAATCCGCCATTGACCACCCAATTCATGGTGGTATCCCCACCTCTTACTATTGGTTTTGTACGTATTTTATAGTGATCACAAATTAAGCTCCTCTTTTCGATTAGACGCTTAGTTTACGAGATAATCGCATTTAAAGTTTGCCATATGAAAATCCGCCATTGACCACCCAATTCATGGTGGTATCCCTACCAAATGCTAGTGATTTTTCACGTATTTTATAGTGATCACAAATTTAGTTCCTTTTTTCGATTAGACGCTTAGTTTACGAGATAAACGCATTTAAAGTTTGCCATATGAAAATCCGCCATTGAACACCCAATTCATGGTGGTATCCCCACCTATTACTATTGGTTTTTCACGTATTTTATAGTGATCACAAATTAAGCTCCTTTTTTCGATTAGACGCTTAGTTTACGAGATAAACGCATTTAAAGTTTGCCATATGAAAATCCGTCATTGAACACCCAATGCATGGTGGTATCCCCACCTATTACTATTGGTTTTGTACGTATTTTAAAGTGATCACAAATTAAGCTCCTCTTTTCGATTAGACGCTTAGTTTACGAGATAATCGCATTTGAAGTTTGCCATATGAAAATCCGCCATTGACCACCCAATTCATGGTGGTGTCCCTACCAAATGCTAGTGATTTTTCAAGTATTTTATAGTGATCACAAATTAAGCTCCTTTTTTCGATTAGACGCTTAGTTTACGAGATAATCGCATTTAAAGTTTGCCATATGAAAATCCGCCATTGACCACCCAATTCATAGTGGTATCCCTACCAAATGCTAGTGATTTTTCAAGTATTTTATAGTGATCACAAATTAAGCTCCTTTTTTCGATTAGACGCTTAGTTTACGAGATAATCGCATTTAAAGTTTGCCATATGAAAATCCGCCATTGACCACCCAATTCATAGTGGTATCCCTACCAAATGCTAGTGATTTTTCAAGTATTTTATAGTGATCACAAATTAAGCTCCTTTTTTCGATTAGACGCTTAGTTTACGAGATAATCGCATTTAAAGTTTGCCATATGAAAATCCGCCATTGACCACCCAATTCATAGTGGTATCCCTACAAAATGCTAGTGATTTTTCAAGTATTTTATAGTGATCACAAATTAAGCTCCTTTTTTCGATTAGACGCTTAGTTTACGAGATAATCGCATTTAAAGTTTGCCATATGAAAATCCGCCATTGACCACCCAATTCATGGTGGTATCCCTACCAAATGCTAGTGATTTTTCAAGTATTTTATAGTGATCACAAATTAAGCTCCTTTTTTCGATTAGACGCTTAGTTTACGAGATAATCGCATTTAAAGTTTGCCATATGAAAATCCGCCATTGACCACCCAATTCATAGTGGTATCCCTACCAAATGCTAGTGATTTTTCAAGTATTTTATAGTGATCACAAATTAAGCTCCTTTTTTCGATTAGACGCTTAGTTTACGAGATAATCGCATTTAAAGTTTGCCATATGAAAATCCGCCATTGACCACCCAATTCATAGTGGTATCCCTACCAAATGCTAGTGATTTTTCAAGTATTTTATAGTGATCACAAATTAAGCTCCTTTTTTCGATTAGACGCTTAGTTTACGAGATAATCGCATTTAAAGTTTGCCATATGAAAATCCGCCATTGACCACCCAATTCATGGTGGTATCCCCACCTATTACTAGTGATTTTTCAAGTATTTTATAGTGATCACAAATTAAGCTCCTTTTTTCGATTAGACGCTTAGTTTACGAGATAATCGCATTTAAAGTTTGCCATATGAAAATCCGCCATTGAGCACCCAATTCATGGTGGTATCCCCACCTATTACTAGTGATTTTTCAAGTATTTTATAGTGATCACAAATTAAGCTCCTTTTTTCGACGCTTAGTTTACGAGATAAGCGCATTTAAAGTTTGCCATATGAAAATCCGCCATTGACCACCCACTTCATAGTGGTATCCCCACCTATTACTAGTGATTTTTCACGTATTTTATAGTGATCACAAATTAAGCTCCTTTTTTCAATTAGACGCTTAGTTTACGAGATAATCGCATTTAAAGTTTGCCATATGAAAATCCGCCATTGAGCACCCAATTCATGGTGGTATCCCCACCTATTACTAGTGATTTTTCAAGTATTCAAATTAAGCTACTTTTTTCGATTAGACGCTTAGTTTACGAGATAATCGCATTTAAAGTTTGCCATATGAAAATCCGCCATTGACCACATAATTCATGGTGGTATCCCTACCAAATGCTAGTGATTTTTCAAGTATTTTATAGTGATCACAAATTAAGCTCCTTTTTTCGATTAGACGCTTAGTTTACGAGATAATCGCATTTAAAGTTTGCCATATGAAAATCCGCCATTGACCACCCAATTCATAGTGGTATCCCTACCAAATGCTAGTGATTTTTGAAGTATTTTATAGTGATCACAAATTAAGCTCCTTTTTTCGATTAGACGCTTAGTTTACGAGATATTCGCATTTAAAGTTTGCCATATGAAAATCCGCCATTGACCACCCAATTCATGGTGGTATCCCCACCTATTACTAGTGATTTTTCAAGTATTTTATAGTGATCACAAATTAAGCCCCTTTTTTCGATTAGACGCTTAGTTTACGAGATAATCGCATTTAAAGTTTGCCATATGAAAATCCGCCATTGACCACATAATTCATGGTGGTATCTTTTTTCGATTAGACGCTTAGTTTACGAGATAATCGCATTTAAAGTTTGCCATATGAAAATCCGCCATTGACCACATAATTCATGGTGGTATCCCTACCAAATGCTAGTGATTTTTCAAGTATTTTATAGTGATCACAAATTAAGCTCCTTTTTTCAATTAGACGCTTAGTTTACGAGATAATCGCATTTAAAGTTTGCCATATGAAAATCCGCCATTGACCACATAATTCATGGTGGTATCCCTACCAAATGCTAGTGATTTTTCAAGTATTTTATAGTGATCACAAATTAAGCTCCTTTTTTCAATTAGACGCTTAGTTTACGAGATAATCGCATTTAAAGTTTGCCATATGAAAATCCGCCATTGACCACATAATTCATGGTGGTATCCCTACCAAATGCTAGTGATTTTTCAAGTATTTTATAGTGATCACAAATTAAGCTCCTTTTTTCGATTAGACGCTTAGTTTACGAGATAATCGCATTTAAAGTTTGCCATATGAAAATCCGCCATTGACCACATAATTCATGGTGGTATCTTTTTTCGATTAGACGCTTAGTTTACGAGATAATCGCATTTAAAGTTTGCCATATGAAAATCCGCCATTGACCACATAATTCATGGTGGTATCCCTACCAAATGCTAGTGATTTTTCAAGTATTTTATAGTGATAACAAATTAAGCTCCTTTTTTCAATTAGACGCTTAGTTTACGAGATAATCGCATTTAAAGTTTGCCATATGAAAATCCGCCATTGACCACATAATTCATGGTGGTATCCCTACCAAATGCTAGTGATTTTTCAAGTATTTTATAGTGATCACAAATTAAGCTCCTTTTTTCAATTAGACGCTTAGTTTACGAGATAATCGCATTTAAAGTTTGCCATATGAAAATCCGCCATTGACCACATAATTCATGGTGGTATCCCTACCAAATGCTAGTGATTTTTCAAGTATTTTATAGTGATCACAAATTAAGCTCCTTTTTTCGATTAGACGCTTAGTTTACGAGATAATCGCATTTAAAGTTTGCCATATGAAAATCCGCCATTGACCACATAATTCATGGTGGTATCCCTACCAAATGCTAGTGATTTTTCAAGTATTTTATAGTGATCACAAATTAAGCTCCTTTTTTCGATTAGACGCTTAGTTTACGAGATAATCGCATTTAAAGTTTGCCATATGAAAATCCGCCATTGACCACATAATTCATGGTGGTATCTTTTTTCGATTAGACGCTTAGTTTACGAGATAATCGCATTTAAAGTTTGCCATATGAAAATCCGCCATTGACCACATAATTCATGGTGGTATCCCTACCAAATGCTAGTGATTTTTCAAGTATTTTATAGTGATAACAAATTAAGCTCCTTTTTTCAATTAGACGCTTAGTTTACGAGATAATCGCATTTAAAGTTTGCCATATGAAAATCCGCCATTGACCACATAATTCATGGTGGTATCCCTACCAAATGCTAGTGATTTTTCAAGTATTTTATAGTGATAACAAATTAAGCTCCTTTTTTCAATTAGACGCTTAGTTTACGAGATAATCGCATTTAAAGTTTGCCATATGAAAATCCGCCATTGACCACATAATTCATGGTGGTATCCCTACCAAATGCTAGTGATTTTTCAAGTATTTTATAGTGATCACAAATTAAGCTCCTTTTTTCAATTAGACGCTTAGTTTACGAGATAATCGCATTTAAAGTTTGCCATATGAAAATCCGCCATTGACCACATAATTCATGGTGGTATCCCCACCTATTACTAGTGATTTTTCAAGTATTTTATAGTGATCACAAATTAAGCTCCTTTTTTCGATTAGACGCTTAGTTTACGTGATAATCGCATTTAAAGTTTGCCATATGAAAATCCGCCATTGACCACATAATTCATGGTGGTATCCCTACCAAATGCTAGTGATTTTTCAAGTATTTTATAGTGATCACAAATTAGGCTCCTTTTTTCAATTAGACGCTTAGTTTACGAGATAATCGCATTTAAAGTTTGCCATATGAAAATCCGCCATTGACCACCCAATTCATGGTGGTATCCCCACCTATAATTAGTGATTTTGTACGTATTTTATAGTGATCACCAATTAAGCTCCTTTTTTCGATTAGACGCTTAGTTTACGAGATAATCGCATTTAAAGTTTGCCATATGAAAATCCGCCATTGACCACCCAATTCATGGTGGTATCCCCACCTATTACTAGTGATTTTTCAAGTATTTTATAGTGATCACAAATTAAGCTCCTTTTTTCGATTAGACGCTTAGTTTACGAGATAATCGCATTTAAAGTTTGCCATATGAAAATCCGCCATTGACCACATAATTCATGGTGGTATCCCTACCAAATGCTAGTGATTTTTTAAGTATTTTATAGTGATCACAAATTAAGCTCCTTTTTTCGATTAGACGCTTAGTTTCGAGATAATCGCATTTAAAGTTTGCCATATGAAAATCCGCCATTGACCACATAATTCATGGTGGTATCCCTACCAAATGCTAGTGATTTTTGAAGTATTTTATAGTGATCACAAATTAAGCTCCTTTTTTCGATTAGACGCTTAGTTTACGAGATAATCGCATTTAAAGTTTGCCATATGAAAATCCGCCATTGACCAACCAATTCATGGTGGTATCCCCACCTATTACTATTGGTTTTGTACGTATTTTATAGTGATCACAAATTAAGCTCCTTTTTTCGATTAGACGCTTAGTTTACGAGATAATCGCATTTAAAGTTTGCCATATGAAAATCCGCCATTGACCACCCAATTCATGGTGGTATCCCTACCAAATGCTAGTGATTTTTCAAGTATTTTATAGTGATCACAAATTAAGCTCCTTTTTTCGATTAGACGCTTAGTTTACGAGATAATCGTACCACCCAATTCATGGTGGTATCCCCACCTATTACTAGTGATTTTTCAAGTTTTTTATAGTGATCACAAATTAAGCTCCTTTTTTCGATTTGACGCTTAGTTTACGAGATAATCGCATTTAAAGTTTGCCATATGAAAATCCGCCATTGACCACCCAATTCATGGCGGTATCCCCTCCTATTACTAGTGGTTTTTCAAGTATTTTATAGTGATCACAAATTAAGCTCCTTTTTTTCGATTTGACGCTTAGTTTACGAGATAATCGCATTTAAAGTTTGCCATATGAAAATCCATATAATCCATTTAAAGTTTGCCATATGAAAATCCGCCATTGACCACCCAATTGATGGTGGTATCCCCACCTATTACTAGTGATTTTTCAAGTTTTTATATTGATCACAAATTAAGCTCCTCTTTTCGATTAGAAGCTTAGTTTACGAGATAATCGCATTTAAAGTTTGCCATATGAAAATACGCCATTGAACACCCAATTCATGGTGGTATCCCCACATATTACTAGTGATTTTTCAAGTTTTTTATAGTGATCACAAATTAAGCTCCTCTGTTTTTGTACGTATTTTATAGTGATCACAAATTAAGCTCCTCTTTTCGACTAGACGCTTAGTTTACGAGATAATCGCATTTAAAGTTTGCCATATGAAAATCCATATAATCCATTTAAAGTTTGCCATATGAAAATCCGCCATTGACCACCCAATTGATGGTGGTATCCCCACCTATTACTAGTGATTTTTCAAGTTTTTATATTGATCACAAATTAAGCTCCTCTTTTCGATTAGAAGCTTAGTTTACGAGATAATCGCATTTAAAGTTTGCCATATGAAAATACGCCATTGAACACCCAATTCATGGTGGTATCCCCACATATTACTAGTGATTTTTCAAGTTTTTTATAGTGATCACAAATTAAGCTCCTCTGTTTTTGTACGTATTTTATAGTGATCACAAATTAAGCTCCTCTTTTCGATTAGACGCTTAGTTTACGAGATAATCGCATTTAAAGTTTGCCATATGAAAATCCATATAATCCATTTAAAGTTTGCCATATGAAAATCCGCCATTGACCACCCAATTGATGGTGGTATCCCCACCTATTACTAGTGATTTTTCAAGTTTTTTATATTGATCACAAATTAAGCTCCTCTTTTCGATTTGACGCTTAGTTTACGAGATAATCGCATTTAAAGTTTGCCATATGAAAATCCGCCATTGACCACCCAATTCATGGTGGTATCCCCACCTATTACTAGTGATTTTTCAAGTTTTTTATAGTGATCACAAATTAAGCTCCTCTTTTCGATTAGACGCTTAGTTTACGAGATAATCGCATTCAAAGTTTGCCATATGAAAATCCGCCATTGACCACCCAATTCATGGTGGTATCCCCACCTATTACTATTGGTTTTGTACGTATTTTATAGTGATCACAAATTAAGCTCCTTTTTTCGATTAGACGCTTAGTTTACGAGATAATCGCATTTAAAGTTTGCCATATGAAAATCCGTTTACGAGATAATTACTAGTGATTTTTCAAGTTTTTTATAGTGATCACAAATAAAGCTCCTCTTTTCGATTAGACGCTTAGTTTACGAGATAATCGCATTTAAAGTTTGCCATATGAAAATCCATTTAAAGTTTGCCATATGAAAATCCGCCATTGACCACCCAATTGATGGTGGTATCCCCACCTATTACTAGTGATTTTTCAAGTTTTTTATAGTGATCACAAATTAAGCTCCTCTTTTCGATTAGAAGCTTAGTTTACGAGATAATCGCATTTAAAGTTTGCCATATGAAAATACGCCATTGAACACCCAATTCATGGTGGTATCCCCACATATTACTAGTGATTTTTCAAGTTTTTTATAGTGATCACAAATTAAGCTCCTCTTTTCGATTAGACGCTTAGTTTACGAGATAATCGAATTTAAAGTTTGCCATATGAAAATCCGCCATTGAACACCCAATTCATGGTGGTATCCCCACCTATTATTAGTGATTTTGTACGTATTTTATAGTGATCACCAATTAAGCTCCTATTTTCGATTAGACGCTTAGTTTACGAGATAATCGCATTTAAAGTTTGCCATATGAAAATCCGCCATTGACCACCCAATTCATGGTGGTATCCCTACCAAATGCTAGTGATTTTTCAAGTATTTTATAGTGATCACAAATTAAGCTCCTTTTTTCGATTAGACGCTTAGTTAACGAGATAATCGCATTTAAAGTTTGCCATATGAAAATCCGCCATTGACCACCCAATTCATGGTGGTATTCCTACCAAATGCTAGTGATTTTTCAAGTATTTTATAGTGATCACAAATTAAGCTCCTCTTTTCGATTAGACGCTTAGTTTACGAGATAATCGCATTTAAAGTTTGCCATATGAAAATCCATTTAAAGTTTGCCATATGAAAATCCGCCATTGACCACCCAATTGATGGTGGTATCCCCACCTATTACTAGTGATTTTTCAAGTTTTTTATATTGATCACAAATTAAGCTCCTCTTTTCGATTAGAAGCTTAGTTTACGAGATAATCGCATTTAAAGTTTGCCATATGAAAATACGCCATTGAACACCCAATTCATGGTGGTATCCCCACATATTACTAGTGATTTTTCAAGTTTTTTATAGTGATCACAAATTAAGCTCCTCTGTTTTTGTACGTATTTTATAGTGATCACAAATTAAGCTCCTCTTTTCGATTAGACGCTTAGTTTACGAGATAATCGCATTTAAAGTTTGCCATATGAAAATCCGCCATTGACCACCCAATTCATGGTGGTATCCCCACCTATTACTATTGGTTTTGTACGTATTTTATAGTGATCACAAATTAAGCTCCTTTTTTCGATTAGACGCTTAGTTTACGAGATAATCGCATTTAAAGTTTGCCATATGAAAATCCGCCATTGACCACCCAATTCATGGTGGTATCCCCACCTATTATTAGTGATTTTGTACGTATTTTATAGTGATCACCAATTAAGCTCCTATTTTCGATTAGACGCTTAGTTTACGAGATAATCGCATTTAAAGTTTGCCATATGAAAATCCGCCATTGACCACCCAATTCATGGTGGTATCCCTACCAAATGCTAGTGATTTTTCAAGTATTTTATAGTGATCACAAATTAAGCTCCTTTTATCGATTAGACGCTTAGTTAACGAGATAATCGCATTTAAAGTTTGCCATATGAAAATCCGCCATTGACCACCCAATTCATGGTGGTATTCCTACCAAATGCTAGTGATTTTTCAAGTATTTTATAGTGATCACAAATTAAGCTCCTTTTTTCGATTAGACGCTTAGTTTACGAGATAATCGTACCACCCAATTCATGGTGGTATCCCCACCTATTACTAGTGATTTTTCAAGTTTTTTATAGTGATCACAAATTAAGCTCCTTTTTTCGATTTGACGCTTAGTTTACGAGATAATCGCATTTAAAGTTTGCCATATGAAAATCCGCCATTGACCACCCAATTCATGGCGGTATCCCCTCCTATTACTAGTGGTTTTTCAAGTATTTTATAGTGATCACAAATTAAGCTCCTTTTTTTCGATTTGACGCTTAGTTTACGAGATAATCGCATTTAAAGTTTGCCATATGAAAATCCGCCATTGACCACCCAATTCATGGCGGTATCCCCTCCTATTACTAGTGGTTTTGCAAGTATTTTATAGTGATCACAAATTAAGCTCCTTTTTTCGATTAGACGCTTAGTTTACGAGATAATCGTACCACCCAATTCATGGCGGTATCCCCTCCTATTACTAGTGGTTTTTCAAGTTTTTTATAGTGATCACAAATTAAGCTCCTTTTTTCGATTTGACGCTTAGTTTACGAGATAATCGCATTTAAAGTTTGCCATATGAAAATCTGCCATTGACCACCCAATTCATGGTGGTATCCCCACCTATTACTAGTGATTTTTCAAGTTTTTTATAGTGATCACAAATTAAGCTCCTCTTTTCGATTAGACGCTTAGTTTACGAGATAATCGCATTCAAAGTTTGCCATATGAAAATCCGCCATTGACCACCCAATTCATGGTGGTATCCCCACCTATTACTATTGGTTTTGTACGTATTTTATAGTGATCACAAATTAAGCTCCTTTTTTCGATTAGACGCTTAGTTTACGAGATAATCGCATTTAAAGTTTGCCATATGAAAATCCGCCATTGACCACCCAATTCATGGTGGTATCCCCAACTATTACTAGTGATTTTTCAAGTATTTTATAGTGATCACAAATTAAGCTCCTTTTTTTCGATTTGACGCTTAGTTTACAAGATAATCGCATTTAAAGTTTGCCATATGAAAATCCGCCATTGACCACCCAATTCATGGTGGTATCCCTACCAAATGCTAGTGATTTTTCAAATTAAGCTCCTTTTTTCGATTAGACGCTTAGTTTACGAGATAATCGCATTTAAAGTTTGCCATATGAAAATCCGCCATTGACCACCCAATTCATGGTGGTATTCCTACCAAATGCTAGTGATTTTTCAAGTATTTTATAGTGATCACAAATTAACCTCCTTTTTTCGATTAGACGCTTAGTTTATGGTGGTATCCCCACCTATTACTAGTGATTTTTCAAGTTTTTTATAGTGATCACAAATTAAGCTCCTTTTTTCGATTTGACGCTTAGTTTACGAGATAATCGCATTTAAAGTTTGCCATATGAAAATCCGCCATTGACCACCCAATTCATTGCGGTATCCCCTCCTATTACTAGTGGTTTTTCAAGTATTTTATAGTGATCACAAATTAAGCTCCTTTTTTTCGATTTGACGCTTAGTTTACGAGATAATCGCATTTAAAGTTTGCCATATGAAAATCCGCCATTGACCACCCAATTCATGGCGGTATCCCCTCCTATTACTAGTGGTTTTTCAAGTATTTTATAGTGATCACAAATTAAGCTCCTTTTTTCGATTAGACGCTTAGTTTACGAGATAATCGTACCACCCAATTCATGGCGGTATCCCCTCCTATTACTAGTGGTTTTTCAAGTTTTTTATAGTGATCACAAATTAAGCTCCTTTTTTCGATTTGACGCTTAGTTTACGAGATAATCGCATTTAAAGTTTGCCATATGAAAATCTGCCATTGACCACCCAATTCATGGTGGTATCCCCACCTATTACTAGTGATTTTTCAAGTTTTTTATAGTGATCACAAATTAAGCTCCTCTTTTCGATTAGACGCTTAGTTTACGAGATAATCGCATTCAAAGTTTGCCATATGAAAATCCGCCATTGACCACCCAATTCATGGTGGTATCCCCACCTATTACTATTGGTTTTGTACGTATTTTATAGTGATCACAAATTAAGCTCCTTTTTTCGATTAGACGCTTAGTTTACGAGATAATCGCATTTAAAGTTTGCCATACGAAAATCCGTTTACGAGATAATTACTAGTGATTTTTCAAGTTTTTTATAGTGATCACAAATCAAGCTCCTCTTTTCGATTAGACGCTTAGTTTACGAGATAATCGCATTTAAAGTTTGCCATATGAAAATCCATTTAAAGTTTGCCATATGAAAATCCGCCATTGACCACCCAATTGATGGTGGTATCCCCACCTATTACTAGTGATTTTTCAAGTTTTTTATAGTGATCACAAATTAAGCTCCTCTTTTCGATTAGAAGCTTAGTTTA
Source organism: Muscina levida (assembly GCA_964034835.1). Lineage (NCBI taxonomy): Eukaryota > Metazoa > Arthropoda > Insecta > Diptera > Muscidae > Muscina > Muscina levida. The sequence continues at coordinate 85,567,142 of OZ035881.1, read as the reverse complement.
CGAGATAATCGCATTTAAAGTTTGCCATATGAAAATACGCCATTGAACACCCAATTCATGGTGGTATCCCCACATATTACTAGTGATTTTTCAAGTTTTTTATAGTGATCACAAATTAAGCTCCTCTTTTCGATTAGACGCTTAGTTTACGAGATAATCGCATTTAAAGTTTGCCATATGAAAATCCGCCATTGACCACCCAATTCATGGTGGTATCCCCACCTATAATTAGTGATTTTGTACGTATTTTATAGTGATCACAAATTAAGCTCCTTTTTTCGATTAGACGCTTAGTTTACGAGATAATCGCATTTAAAGTTTGCCATATGAAAATCCGCCATTGACCACCCAATTCATGGTGGTATCCCCACCTATTATTAGTGATTTTGTACGTATTTTATAGTGATCACCAATTAAGCTCCTTTTTTCGATTAGACGCTTAGTTTACGAGATAATCGCATTTAAAGTTTGCCATATGAAAATCCGCCACTGACCACCCAATTCATGGTGGTATCCCCACCTATTACTATTGGTTTTGTACGTATTTTATAGTGATCACAAATTAAGCTCCTTTTTTCGATTAGCCGCTTAGTTTACGAGATAATCGCATTTAAAGTTTGCCATATGAAAATCCATATAATCCATTTAAAGTTTGCCATATGAAAATCCGCCATTGACCACCCAATTGATGGTGGTATCCCCACCTATTACTATTGGTATTGTACGTATTTTATAGTGATCACAAATTAAGGTCCTTTTTTCGATTAGACGCTTAGTTTACGAGATAATCGCATTTAAAGTTTGTTATATGAAAATCCGCCATTGACCACCCAATTCATGGTGGTATCCCCACCTATTATAAGTGATTTTGTACGTATTTTATAGTGATCACCAATTAAGCTCCTTTTTTCGATTAGACGCTTAGTTTACGAGATAATCGCATTTAAAGTTTGCCATATGAAAATCCGCCATTGACCACCCAATTCATGGTGGTATCCCCACCTATTACTAGTGTTTTTTCACGTATTTTATAGTGATCACAAATTAAGCTCCTTTTTTCGATTAGACGCTTAGTTTACGAGATAATCGCATTTAAAGTTTGCCATATGAAAATCCGCCATTGACCACCCAATTCATGGTGGTATCCCCACCTATTACTAGTGATTTTTCAAGTTTTTTATAGTGATCACAAATTAAGCTCCTTTTTTCGATTAGACGCTTAGTTTACGAGATAATCGCATTTAAAGTTTGCCATATGAAAATCCGCCATTGACCACCCAATTCATGGCGGTATCCCCTCCTATTACTAGTGGTTTTTCAAGTATTTTATAGTGATCACAAATTAAGCTCCTTTTTTTCGATTTGACGCTTAGTTTACGACATAATCGCATTTAAAGTTTGCCATATGAAAATCCGCCATTGACCACCCAATTCATGGCGGTATCCCCTCCTATTACTAGTGGTTTTTCAAGTATTTTATAGTGATCACAAATTAAGCTCCTTTTTTCGATTAGACGCTTAGTTTACGAGATAATCGTACCACCCAATTCATGGCGGTATCCCCTCCTATTACTAGTGGTTTTTCAAGTTTTTTATAGTGATCACAAATTAAGCTCCTTTTTTCGATTTGACGCTTAGTTTACGAGATAATCGCATTTAAAGTTTGCCATATGAAAATCTGCCATTGACCACCCAATTCATGGTGGTATCCCCACCTATTACTAGTGATTTTTCAAGTTTTTTATAGTGATCACAAATTAAGCTCCTCTTTTCGATTAGACGCTTAGTTTACGAGATAATCGCATTCAAAGTTTGCCATATGAAAATCCGCCATTGACCACCCAATTCATGGTGGTATCCCCACACCTATTACTATTGGTTTTGTACGTATTTTATAGTGATCACAAATTAAGCTCCTTTTTTCGATTAGACGCTTAGTTTACGAGATAATCGCATTTAAAGTTTGCCATATGAAAATCCGTTTACGAGATAATTACTAGTGATTTTTCAAGTTTTTTATAGTGATCACAAATCAAGCTCCTCTTTTCGATTAGACGCTTAGTTTACGAGATAATCGCATTTAAAGTTTGCCATATGAAAATCCATTTAAAGTTTGCCATATGAAAATCCGCCATTGACCACCCAATTGATGGTGGTATCCCCACCTATTACTAGTGATTTTTCAAGTTTTTTATAGTGATCACAAATTAAGCTCCTCTTTTCGATTAGAAGCTTAGTTTACGAGATAATCGCATTTAAAGTTTGCCATATGAAAATACGCCATTGAACACCCAATTCATGGTGGTATCCCCACATATTACTAGTGATTTTTCAAGTTTTTTATAGTGATCACAAATTAAGCTCCTCTTTTCGATTAGACGCTTAGTTTACGAGATAATCGCATTTAAAGTTTGCCATATGAAAATCCGCCATTGACCACCCAATTCATGGTGGTATCCCCACCTATAATTAGTGATTTTGTACGTATTTTATAGTGATCACAAATTAAGCTCCTTTTTTCGATTAGACGCTTAGTTTACGAGATAATCGCATTTAAAGTTTGCCATATGAAAATCCGCCATTGACCACCCAATTCATGGTGGTATCCCCACCTATAATTAGTGATTTTGTACGTATTTTATAGTGATCACCAATTAAGCTCCTTTTTTCGATTAGACGCTTAGTTTACGAGATAATCGCATTTAAAGTTTGCCATATGATTGACCACCGCCATTGACCACCCAATTCATGGTGGTATCCCCACCTATTACTATTGGTTTTGTACGTATTTTATAGTGATCACAAATTAAGCTCCTTTTTTCGATTAGACGCTTAGTTTACGAGATAATCGCATTTAAAGTTTGCCATATGAAAATCCGCCATTGACCACCCAATTCATGGTGGTATCCCCACCTATTATTAGTGATTTTGTACGTATTTTATAGTGATCACCAATTAAGCTCCTTTTTTCGATTAGACGCTTAGTTTACGAGATAATCGCATTTAAAGTTTGCCATATGAAAATCCGCCACTGACCACCCAATTCATGGTGGTATCCCCACCTATTACTATTGGTTTTGTACGTATTTTATAGTGATCACAAATTAAGCTCCTTTTTTCGATTAGCCGCTTAGTTTACGAGATAATCGCATTTAAAGTTTGCCATATGAAAATCCATATAATCCATTTAAAGTTTGCCATAGCTCCCATAGCTCCTTTTTTCGATTAGACGCTTAGTTTACGAGATAATCGCATTTAAAGTTTGCCATATGAAAATCCGCCACTGACCACCCCAATTCATGGTGGTATCCCCACATATTACTATTGGTTTTGTACGTATTTTATAGTGATCACAAATTAAGCTCCTTTTTTCGATTAGCCGCTTAGTTTACGAGATAATCGCATTTAAAGTTTGCCATATGAAAATCCATATAATCCATTTAAAAGTTTGCCATATGAAAATCCGCCATTGACCACCCAATTGATGGTGGTATCCCCACCTATTACTATTGGTATTGTACGTATTTTATAGTGATCACAAATTAAGCTCCTTTTTTCGATTAGACGCTTAGTTTACGAGATAATCGCATTTAAAGTTTGTTATATGAAAATCCGCCATTGACCACCCAATTCATGGTGGTATCCCCACCTATTATAAGTGATTTTGTACGTATTTTATAGTGATCACCAATTAAGCTCCTTTTTTCGATTAGACGCTTAGTTTACGAGATAATCGCATTTAAAGTTTGCCATATGAAAATCCGCCATTGACCACCCAATTCATGGTGGTATCCCCACCTATTACTAAGTGTTTTTTCACGTATTTTATAGTGATCACAAATTAAGCTCCTTTTTTCGATTAGACGCTTAGTTTACGAGATAATCGCATTTAAAGTTTGCCATATGAAAATCCATATAATCCATTTAAAGTTTGCCATATGAAAATCCGCCCATTGACCACCCAATTGATGGTGGTATCCCCACCTATTACTAGTGATTTTTCAAGTTTTTTATAGTGATCACAAATTAAGCTCCTTTTTTCGATTAGACGCTTAGTTTACGAGATAATCGCATTTAAAGTTTGCCATATGAAAATCCGCCATTGACCACCCAATTCATGGCGGTATCCCCTCCTAATTACTAGTGGTTTTTCAAGTATTTATAGTGATCACAAATTAAGCTCCTTTTTTTCGATTTGACGCTTAGTTTACGAGATAATCGCATTTAAAGTTTGCCATATGAAAATCCGCCATTGACCACCCAATTCATGGCGGTATCCCCTCCTATTACTAGTGGTTTTTCAAGTATTTTATAGTGATCACAAATTAAGCTCCTTTTTTCGATTAGACGCTTAGTTTACGAGATAATCGTACCACCCAATTCATGGCGGTATCCCCTCCTATTACTAGTGGTTTTTCAAGTTTTTTATAGTGATCACAAATTAAGCTCCTTTTTTCGATTTGACGCTTAGTTTACGAGATAATCGCATTAAAGTTTGCCATATGAAAATCTGCCATTGACCACCCAATTCATGGTGGTATCCCCACCTATTACTAGTGATTTTTCAAGTTTTTTATAGTGATCACAAATTAAGCTCCTCTTTTCGATTAGACGCTTAGTTTACGAGATAATCGCATTCAAAGTTTTCCATATGAAAATCCGCCATTGACCACCCCAATTCATGGTGGTATCCCCACCTATTACTATTGGTTTTGTACGTATTTTATAGTGATCACAAATTAAGCTCCTTTTTTCGATTAGACGCTTAGTTTACGAGATAATCGCATTTAAAGTTTGCCATATGAAAATCCGTTTACGAGATAATTACTAGTGATTTTTCAAGTTTTTTATAGTGATCACAAATCAAGCTCCTCTTTTCGATTAGACGCTTAGTTTACGAGATAATCGCATTTAAAGTTTGCCATATGAAAATCCATTAAAGTTTGCCATATGAAAATCCGCCATTGACCACCCAATTGATGGTGGTATCCCCACCTATTACTAGTGATTTTTCAAGTTTTTTATAGTGATCACAAATTAAGCTCCTCTTTTCGATTAGAAGCTTAGTTTACGAGATAATCGCATTTAAAGTTTGCCATATGAAAATACGCCATTGAACACCCAATTCATGGTGGTATCCCCACATATTACTAGTGAATTTTCAAGTTTTTTATAGTGATCACAAATTAAGCTCCTCTTTTCGATTAGACGCCTTAGTTTACGAGATAATCGCATTTAAAGTTTGCCATATGAAAATCCGCCATTGACCACCCAATTCATGGTGGTATCCCCACCTATAATTAGTGATTTTGTACGTATTTTATAGTGATCACAAATTAAGCTCCTTTTTTCGATTAGAAGCTTAGTTTACGAGATAATCGCATTTAAAGTTTGCCATATGAAAATCCGCCATTGACCACCCAATTCATGGTGGTATCCCCAACCTATAATTAGTGATTTTGTACGTATTTTATAGTGATCACCAATTAAGCTCCTTTTTTCGATTAGACGCTTAGTTTACGAGATAATCGCATTTAAAGTTTGCCATATGAAAATCCGCCATTGACCACCCAATTCATGGTGGTATCCCCACCTATTACTATTGGTTTTGTACGTATTTTATAGTGATCACAAATTAAGCTCCTTTTTTCGATTAGACGCTTAGTTTACGAGATAATCGCATTTAAAGTTTGCCATATGAAAATCCGCCATTGACCACCCAATTCATGGTGGTATCCCCACCTATTATTAGTGATTTTGTACGTATTTTATAGTGATCACCAATTAAGCTCCTTTTTTCGATTAGACGCTTAGTTTACGAGATAATCGCATTTAAAGTTTGCCATATGAAAATCCGCCACTGACCACCCAATTCATGGTGGTATCCCCACCTATTACTATTGGTTTTGTACGTATTTTATAGTGATCACAAATTAAGCTCCTTTTTTCGATTAGCCGCTTAGTTTACGAGATAATCGCATTTAAAGTTTGCCATATGAAATCCATATAATCCATTTAAAGTTTGCCATATGAAAATCCGCCATTGACCACCCAATTGATGGTGGTATCCCCACCTATTACTATTGGTATTGTACGTATTTTATAGTGATCACAAATTAAGCTCCTTTTTCGATAGACGCTTAGTTTACGAGATAATCGCATTTAAAGTTTGTTATATGAAAATCCGCCATTGACCACCCAATTCATGGTGGTATCCCCACCTATTATAAGTGATTTTGTACGTATTTTATAGTGATCACCAATTAAGCTCCTTTTTTCGATTAGACGCTTAGTTTACGAGATAATCGCATTTAAAGTTTGCCATATGAAAATCCGCCATTGACCACCCAATTCATGGTGGTATCCCCACCTATTATTAGTGATTTTGTACGTATTTTATAGTGATCACCAATTAAGCTCCTTTTTTCGATTAGACGCTTAGTTTACGAGATAATCGCATTTAAAGTTTGCCATATGAAAATCCGCCACTGACCACCCAATTCATGGTGGTATCCCCACCTATTACTATTGGTTTTGTACGTATTTTATAGTGATCACAAATTAAGCTCCTTTTTTCGATTAGCCGCTTAGTTTACGAGATAATCGCATTTAAAAGTTTGCCATATGAAAATCCATATAATCCATTTAAAGTTTGCCATATGAAAATCCGCCATTGACCACCCAATTGATGGTGGTATCCCCACCTATTACTATTGTATTGTACGTATTTTATAGTGATCACAAATTAAGCTCCTTTTTTCGATTAGACGCTTAGTTTACGAGATAATCGCATTTAAAGTTTGTTATATGAAAATCCGCCATTGACCACCCAATTCATGGTGGTATCCCCCACCTATTATAAGTGATTTTGTACGTATTTTATAGTGATCACAAATTAAGCTCCTTTTTTCGATTAGACGCTTAGTTTACGAGATAATCGCATTTAAAGTTTGTTATATGAAAATCCGCCATTGACCACCCAATTCATGGTGGTATCCCCACCTATTATAAGTGATTTTGTACGTATTTTATAGTGATCACCAATTAAGCTCCTTTTTTCGATTAGACGCTTAGTTTACGAGATAATCGCATTTAAAGTTTGCCATATGAAAATCGCCATTGACCACCCAATTCATGGTGGTATCCCCACCTATAATTAGTGATTTTGTACGTATTTTATAGTGATCACCAATTAAGCTCCTTTTTCGATTAGACGCTTAGTTTACGAGATAATCGCATTTAAAGTTTGTTATATGAAAATCCGCCATTGACCACCCAATTCATGGTGGTATCCCCACCTATTATAAGTGATTTTGTACGTATTTTATAGTGATCACCAATTAAGCTCCTTTTTTCGATTAGACGCTTAGTTTACGAGATAATCGCATTTAAAGTTTGCCATATGAAAATCCGCCATCTGACCACCCAATTCATGGTGGTATCCCCACCTATTACTATTGGTTTTGTACGTATTTTAGAGTGATCACAAATTAAGCTCCTTTTTTCGATTAGACGCTTAGTTTACGAGAAAATCGCATTTAAAGTTTGCCATATGAAAATCCGCCATTGACCACCCAATTCATGGTGGTATCCCCACCTATAATTAGTGATTTTGTACGTATTTTATAGTGATCACCAATTAAGCTCCTTTTTTCGATTAGGACGCTTAGTTTACGAGATAATCGCATTTAAAGTTTGCCATATGAAAATCCGCCATTGAACACCCAATTCATGGTGGTATCCCCACCTATTACTAGTGATTTTTCACGTATTTTATAGTGATCACAAATTAAGCTCCTTTTTTCGATTAGACGCTTAGTTTACGAGATAATCGCATTTAAAGTTTGCCATATGAAAATCCATATAATCCATTTAAAGTTTGCCATATGAAAATCCGCCACTTGACCACCCAATTGATGGTGGTATCCCCACCTATTACTATTGGTTTTGTACGTATTTTATAGTGATCACAAATTAAGCTCCTTTTTTCGATTAGACGCTTAGTTTACGAGAAAATCGCATTTAAAGTTTGCCATATGAAAATCCGCCATTGACCACCCAATTCATGGTGGTATCCCCACCTATAATTAGTGATTTTGTACGTATTTTATAGTGATCACCAATTAAGCTCCTTTTTTCGATTAGACGCTTAGTTTACGAGATAATCGCATTTAAAGTTTGCCATATGAAAATCCGCCATTGAACACCCAATTCATGGTGGTATCCCCACCTATTACTAGTGATTTTTCACGTATTTTATAGTGATCACAAATTAAGCTCCTTTTTTCGATTAGACGCTTAGTTTACGAGATAATCGCATTTAAAGTTTGCCATATGAAAATCATATAATCCATTTAAAGTTTGCCATATGAAAATCCGCCATTGACCACCCAATTGATGGTGTATCCCCACCTATTACTATTGGTATTGTACGTATTTTATAGTGATCACAAATTAAGCTCCTTTTTTCGATTAGACGCTTAGTTTACGAGATAATCGCATTTAAAGTTTGTTATATGAAAATCCGCCATTGACCACCCAATTCATGGTGGTATCCCCACCTATTATAAGTGATTTTGTACGTATTTTATAGTGATCACAAATTAAGCTCCTTTTTTCGATTAGACGCTTAGTTTACGAGATAATCGCATTTAAAGTTTGCCATATGAAAATCCATATAATCCATTAAAGTTTGCCATATGAAAATCCGCCATTGACCACCCAATTGATGGTGGTATCCCCACCTATTACTATTGGTATTGTACGTATTTTATAGTGATCACAAATTAAGCTCCTTTTTTCGATTAGACGCTTAGTTTACGAGATAATCGCATTTAAAGTTTGTTATATGAAAATCCGCCATTGACCACCAATTCATGGTGGTATCCCCACCTATAATTAGTGATTTTGTACGTATTTTATAGTGATCACCAAGTAAGCTCCTTTTTTCAATTAGACGCTTAGTTTACGAGATAATCGCATTTAAAGTTTGTTATATGAAAATCCGCCATTGACCACCCAATTCATGGTGGTATCCCCACCTATTATAAGTGATTTTGTACGTATTTTATAGTGATCACCAATTAAGCTCCTTTTTTCGATTAGACGCTTAGTTTACGAGATAATCGCATTTAAAGTTTGTTATATGAAATCCGCCATTGACCACCCAATTCATGGTGGTATCCCCACCTATTATAAGTGATTTTGTACGTATTTTATAGTGATCACCAATTAAGCTCCTTTTTTCGATTAGACGCTTAGTTTACGAGATAATCGCATTTAAAAGTTTGCCATATGAAAATCCGCCATTGACCACCCAATTCATGGTGGTATCCCCACCTATTACTATTGGTTTGTACGTATTTTAGAGTGATCACAAATTAAGCTCCTTTTTTTCGATTAGACGCTTAGTTTACGAGAAAATCGCATTTAAAGTTTGCCATATGAAAATCCGCCATTGACCACCCAATTCATGGTGGTATCCCCACCTATAATTAGTGATTTTGTACGTATTTTTATAGTGATCACCAATTAAGCTCCTTTTTTCGATTAGACGCCTTAGTTTACGAGATAATCGCATTTAAAGTTTGCCATATGAAAATCCGCCATTGAAACACCCAATTCATGGTGGTATCCCCACCTATTACTAGTGATTTTTCACGTATTTTATAGTGATCACAAATTAAGCTCCTTTTTTCGATTAGACGCTTAGTTTACGAGAAAATCGCATTAAAGTTGCCATATGAAAATCCGCCATTGACCACCCAATTCATGGTGGTATCCCCACCTATAATTAGTGATTTTGTACGTATTTTATAGTGATCACCAATTAAGCTCCTTTTTTCGATTAGAACGCTTAGTTTACGAGATAATCGCATTTAAAGTTTGCCATATGAAAATCCGCCATTGAACACCCAATTCATGGTGGTATCCCCACCTATTACTAGTGATTTTTCACGTATTTTATAGTGATCACAAATTAAGCTCCTTTTTTCGATTAGACGCTTAGTTTACGAGATAATCGCATTTAAAGTTTGCCATATGAAAATCCATATAATCCATTTAAAGTTTGCCATATGAAAATCCGCCATTGACCACCCAATTGATGGTGGTATCCCCACCTATTACTATTGGTTTTGTACGTATTTTACAGTGATCACAAATTAAGCTCTTTTTTTCGATTAGACGACCTTAGTTTACGAGATAAACGCATTTAAAGTTTGCCATATGAAAATCCGCCATTGACCACCCAATTCATAGTGGTATCCCTACCAAAATGCTAGTGATTTTTCAAGTATTTTATAGTGATCACAAATTAAGCTCCTTTTTTTCGATTAGACGCTTAGTTTACGAGATAATCGCATTTAAAGTTTGCCATATGAAAATCCGCCATTGACCACCCAATTCATAGTGGTATCCCTACCAAATGCTAGTGATTTTTCAAGTATTTTATAGTGATCACAAATTAAGCTCCTTTTTTCGATTAGACGCTTAGTTTTCGAGATAATCGCATTTAAAGTTTGCCATATGAAAATCCGCCACTGACCACCCAATTCATGGTGGTATCCCCTCCTATTACTAGTGATTTTTCACGTATTTTACAGTGATCACAAATTAAGCTCTTTTTTTCGATTAGACGCTTAGTTTACGAGATAATCGCATTTAAAGTTTGCCATATTAAAATCCGGCACTGACCACCCAATTCATGGTGGTATCCCCTCCTATTACTAGTGATTTTTCAAGTATTTTATAGTGATCACAAATAAAGCTCATTTTTTCGATTAGGCGCTTAGTTTACGAGATAAACGCATTTAAAGTTTGCCATATGAAAATCCGCCATTGACCACCCAATTCATAGTGGTATCCCTACCAAATGCTAGTGATTTTTCAAGTATTTTATAGTGATCACAAATTAAGCTCCTTTTTTCGATTAGACGCTTAGTTTTCGAGATAATCGCATTTAAAGTTTGCCATATGAAAATCCGCCACTGACCACCCAATTCATGGTGGTATCCCCTCCTATTACTAGTGATTTTTCAAGTATTTTATAGTGATCACAAATTAAGCTCATTTTTTCGATTAGACGCTTAGTTTACGAGATAATCGCATTTAAAGTTTGCCATATGAAAATCCGCCATTGACCACCCAATTCATAGTGGTATCCCTACCAAATGCTAGTGATTTTTCAAGTATTTTATAGTGATCACAAATTAAGCTCCTTTTTTCGATTAGACGCTTAGTTTACGAGATAATCGCATTTAAAGTTTGCCATATGAAAATCCGCCATTGACCACCCAATTCATGGTGGTATCCCCTCCTATTACTAGTGATTTTTCACGTATTTTACAGTGATCACAAATTAAGCTCCTTTTTTCGATTAGACGCTTAGTTTACGAGATAAACGCATTTAAAGTTTGCCATATGAAAATCCGCCATTGACCACCCAATTCATAGTGGTATCCCTACCAAATGCTAGTGATTTTTCAAGTATTTTATAGTGATCACAAATTAAGCTCCTTTTTTCGATTAGACGCTTAGTTTTCGAGATAATCGCATTTAAAGTTTGCCATATGAAAATCCGCCACTGACCACCCATTCATGGTGGTATCCCCTCCTATTACTAGTGATTTTTTCAAGTATTTTATAGTGATCACAAATTAAGCTCATTTTTTCGATTAGACGCTTAGTTTACGAGATAATCGGCATTTAAAGTTTGCCATATGAAAATCCGCCATTGACCACCCAATTCATGGTGGTATCCCCTCCTATTACTAGTGATTTTTCACGTATTTTACAGTGATCACAAATTAAGCTCCTTTTTTCGATTAGACGCTTAGTTTACGAGATAAACGCATTTAAAGTTTGCCATATGAAAATCCGCCATTGACCACCCAATTCATAGTGGTATCCCTACCAAATGCTAGTGATTTTTCAAGTATTTTATAGTGATCACAAATTAAGCTCCTTTTTTCGATTAGACGCTTAGTTTTCGAGATAATCGCATTTAAAGTTTGCCATATGAAAATCCGCCACTGACCACCCAATTCATGGTGGTATCCCCTCCTATTACTAGTGATTTTTCAAGTATTTTATAGTGATCACAAATTAAGCTCATTTTTTCGATTAGACGCTTAGTTTACGAGATAATCGCATTTAAAGTTTGCCATATGAAAATCCGCCATTGACCACCCAATTCATAGTGGTATCCCTACCAAATGCTAGTGATTTTTCAAGTATTTTATAGTGATCACAAATTAAGCTCCTTTTTTCGATTAGACGCTTAGTTTACGAGATAATCGCATTTAAAGTTTGCCATATGAAAATCCGCCATTGACCACCCAATTCATGGTGGTATCCCCTCCTATTACTAGTGATTTTTCACGTATTTTACAGTGATCACAAATTAAGCTCCTTTTTTCGATTAGACGCTTAGTTTACGAGATAAACGCATTTAAAGTTTGCCATATGAAAATCCGCCATTGACCACCCAATTCATAGTGGTATCCCTACCAAATGCTAGTGATTTTTCACGTATTTTATAGTGATCACAAATTAAGCTCCTTTTTTCGATTAGACGCTTAGTTTACAAGATAATCGCATTTAAAGTTTGCCATATGAAAATCCGCCATTGACCACCCAATTGATGGTGGTATCCCCACCTATTACTAGTAATCGCATTTAAAGTTTGCCATATGAAAATCCGCCATTGACCACCCAATTCATGGTGGTATCCCCACCTATTACTAGTGATTTTGTACGTATTTTATAGTGATCACCAATTAAGCTCCTTTTTTCGATTAGACGCTTAGTTTACGAGATATTCGCATTTAAAGTTTGCCATATGAAAATCCGCCATTGACCACCCAATTGATGGTGGTATCCCTACCAAATGCTAGTGATTTTTCAAGTATTTTATAGTGATCACAAATTAAGCTCCTTTTTTCGATTAGACGCTTAGTTTACGAGATAATCGCATTTAAAGTTTGCCATATGAAAATCCGCCATTGACCACCCAATTCATGGTGGTATCCCCACCTATTATTAGTGATTTTGTACGTATTTTATAGTGATCACCAATTAAGCTCCTTTTTTCGATTAGACGCTTAGTTTACGAGATAATCGCATTTAAAGTTTGCCATATGAACATCCGTCATTGACCACCCAATTCATGGTGGTGTCCCCACCTATTACTAGTGATTTTTCACGTATTTTATAGTGATCACCAATTAAGCTCCTTTTTTCGATTAGACGCTTAGTTTACGAGATAATCGCATTTAAAGTTTGCCATATGAAAATCTGCCATTGACCACCCAATTCAGTGGTATCCCTACCAAATGCTAGTGATTTTTCAAGTATTTTATAGTGATCACAAATTAAGCTCCTTTTTTCGATTAGACGCTTAGTTAACGAGATAATCGCATTTAAAGTTTGCCATATGAAAATTCGCCATTGACCACCCAATTGATGGTGGTATCCCTACCAAATGCTAGTGATTTTTCAAGTATTTTATAGTGATCACAAATTAAGCTCCTTTTTTCGATTAGACGCTTAGTTAACGAGATAATCGAATTTAAAGTTTGCCATATGAAAATCCGCCATTGACCACCCAATTGATGGTGGTATCCCTACCAAATGCTAGTGATTTTTCAAGTATTTTATAGTGATCACAAATTAAGCTCCTTTTTTCGATTAGACGCTTAGTTAACGAGATAATCGCATTTAAAGTTTGCCATATGAAAATTCGCCATTGACCACCCAATTGATGGTGGTATCCCCTCCTATTACTAGTGATTTTTGACGTATTTTATAGAGATCACAAATTAAGCTCCTTTTTTCGATTAGACGCTTAGTTTACGAGATAATCGCATTTAAAGTTTGCCATATGAAAATCCGCCATTGACCACCCAATTCATGGTGGTATCCCCACCTATTACTGGTGATTTTTCAAGTATTTGATAGTGATCACAAATTAAGCTCCTTTTTCGATTAGACGCTTAGTTTACGAGATAATCGCATTTAAAGTTTGCCATATGAAAATTCGCCATTGACCACTCATTTCATGGTGGTATCCCCACCTATTACTAGTGATTTTTCAAGTATTTTATAGTGATCACAAATTGAGCTCCTTTATCGATTAGACGCTTAGTTTACGAGATAATCGCATTTAAAGTTTGCCATATGAAAATCCACCATTGACCACTCATTTCATGGTGGTATCCCCACCTATTACTAGTGATTTTTCAAGTATTTTATAGTGATCACAAATTAAGCTCCTTTATCGATTAGACGCTTAGTTTACGAGATAATCGCATTTAAAGTTTGCCATATGAAAATCCACCATTGACCACTCATTTCATGGTGGTATCCCCACCTATTACTAGTGATTTTTCAAGTATTTTATAGTGATCACAAATTAAGCTCCTTTTTCGATTAGACGCTTAGTTTACGAGATAATCGCATTTAAAGTTTGCCATATGAAAATTCGCCATTGACCACCCATTTCATGGTGGTATCCCTACCAAATGCTAGTGATTTTCAATTAAGCTCCTTTTTTCGATTAGACGCTTAGTTTACGAGATAATCGCATTTAAAGTTTGCCATATGAAAATCCGCCATTGACCACCCAATTCATGGTGGTATCCCTACCAAATGCTAGTGATTTTTCAATTAAGCTCCTTTTTTCGATTAGACGCTTAGTTTACGAGATAATCGCATTTAAAGTTTGCCATATGAAAATCCGCCATTGACCACCCAATTCATGGTGGTATCCCCACCTATTACTATTGGTTTTGTACGTATCTTATAGTGATCACAAATTAAGCTCCTTTTTCGATTAGACGCTTAGTTTACGAGATAATCGCATTTAAAGTTTGCCATATGAAAATCCGCCATTGACCACCCAATTCATGGTGGTATCCCTACCAAATGCTAGTGATTTTTCAAGTATTTTACAGTGATCACAAATTAAGCTCCTTTTTTCGATTAGACGCTTAGTTTACGAGATAATCGCATTTAAAGTTTGCCATATGAAAATCCGCCATTGACCACCCAATTCATGGTTTTGTACGTTTACTATTGGTTTTGTACGTATTGTAAAGTGATCACAAATTAAGCTCCTTTTTTCGATTAGACGCTTAGCCCTTTCAGCCCCAATGTTGCCTGAGAGCAACTTCACATGTTTGTCATTAAACCACAAAGACCACGATTGCATTATCTTTTAAATTTTTGCAGGCATCACTGGGTTAATGTGTAAAGAAGAGAGTGTAAAACAAATAATACAAATTTACCGTTACCATTTGATTTGATTCTATTTTTTGTGCAGAGCGATCAGCATAATTTAGTTATTCGGAATTGAAGTGTTAAAAAGAAGTGTTTTGTTCTAAATCATAATTAAATAAATTCCAATAGTGATTACTACACCATTTCCAATTGAAATTCAAAGAAAATCAATTGAAATTCAAACAATCCATTTGATATTCAAACATTTCACTTGAAATTCAACTTTCGTCATTTGAAATTAAAAAATTATATTTGAAATTCAAAAAACATTAATTGAAATTCAAACTTTCCATTTGATATTCAAAAAATATCAATTGAAATTTAAAACTCGTCAATTGAATTTAAAAATACATCAATTGAATTCAAAATTCATCAATTGAAATTCAAAACTCGTCAATTGAAATTCAAAATTCGTTAATTGAAATTCAAAATTTTTCATTGAAATTCAAAACTCATCAATTGAAATTCAAAACTCGTCAATTAAAATTGAAAACACATCAATTGAAATTCAAAACTCATCAAATGAAATTCGAAACTCGTCAATTGAAATTTAAAATTCGTCAATTGAAATTCAAAACTTATCAATTGAAATTCAAAAGTCGTCAATTGAAATTCAAAACTCATCAATTGAAATTCAAAAAGTATAATTTTAAATGAAAAAGAATTGAATCATAAATCGTAGGTTTACTGCGACCGTAAAATATACTACACCTTAGTAGATATATGATAATGTCATTGATAAATATGAAAACAAATACAAAATTTGCAATGGGTAGACAATCGAAAAAAATGATTTAAAACACACAAAAAACAAAATTTTTTATAAAGGGAAAAATTAGGTAAAATTTACCTCTTGACACATCTTTTAAAATATTATTTATTGCTTTATTTGAACTTCAACATATTTTTTCTATGTAGTAACTTATATTAATTTAAGCACCATAAATTATATGACATTATCTTAAATTTTTGTTAAAATAACAAACTTTTCTGTTCAGACCCTTCATTAAATTCATCTCCAATAATATATGGAAATTATAGTTGACCAAGCTAAGAATTCAATAACCATTGGTGATTGTTGTCATACTATTCAACATTCCACCACTTTTCACCACATGGCCTGGCTTTAGAAGATCTGCCGGTCGGAACATAAGTTTACATGTAGAACAATATTTCTTTCTTAAATCTCATAATATTATTATACGATCGATATGTATATAATATTATACTGACTATATTGTTTAATAGTAATTCATTATTTTCATTATTAATAAAATTATTTTTTTAACTATAAATACACATCTTTTATTTGTGCCAGTATTACTTTCGAAAACATTATTTGATCCATTTGCAGTTATATTTTTGCTTTAAACTATAAATTAAATACAAGTACTAAAAACATTAACATATAGTTCAGTTCGAGTAGAGTGTTTAATGATTCAAACTACCAAAACATTTTTCTAATTTCAATTGATGAGTTGTGAAATTCATTTGACGAGTTTTTGAATTTCAATTGACGAGTTTTGAATTTCAATTGATGAGTTTTGAATTTTAATTGACGACTTTTGAATTTCAATTGACGAATTTTGAATTTCAATTGACGAGTTTCGAATTTCAAATGATGAGTTTTGAATTTCAACTGATGTTTTTTCAATTTCAATTGACGAGATTTGAATTTCAATTGACGACTTTTGAACTTCAATTGATAAGTTTTGAATTTCAATTGACGAATTTTGAATTTCAATTGACGAGTTTCGAATTTCAATTGATGAGTTTTGAATTTCAATTGATGTATTTTAAATTTCAATTGACGATTTTTAAATTTCAATTGATATTTTTTGAATTTGAAATGGAAATTTTGAATTTCAATTGATGTTTTTTGAATTTCAAATGGAATATTTTAATTTCAAATGGAATGTTTGACTTTCAAATGGATTGTTTGAATTTCAATTGATTTTCTTTCAATTTCAATTGGAAATGGTGTAGTTTTTTTATTATAAAAACATAAAATAATAAAAATATCAAACTTTTCATACATCAAATATCTTAGTTGTCCATTTTTTGTATACCAAAATGGGCCAAAGTTGCCTACAAGCAACTTTCTCTAGCTCCAAAACGGGGGGTCGAAATGTCTCCAAATTTTGTATGAACACTTCTGAGACAGATATATGAAGATAAAAACCAAAAACAAAATTTTCGATACACAGACAAAATGTGGGGTTCAAAGGGTTAGTTATATATAATATATTAAATAGACCTATCTATAAATATTTTTTTTTGGAAATAAAATTTGATCTTTGAAGTGTTTTCCAAGTTTCAACTTTTATTATTGGCAAACAAATTTGTTCAGTGTAATATAAATTTACAGTAAATGTTTTCGAAAACTGACTTATATACCTTTCTAATGACACCAAGATCTTTCAAATCGGTTGAGTCATTCCATAGTAATCACAGCTTTAAAGTACATATTACCGTCATTTTTAAAATATTTCGATACCCTGCACGCCCACATATTTTCAAAAATGCAGTTTCTAAAAATGAGGTTGTCTATCTGTAGGTAAAATGTAGATGTGTGCAAAATTTATTAAAGTCTGAGGGGGTCGGGTTCAAAATGTCCTTTTTATAGGTTTTGATATGAAATTCATCATATTAAAATTTTCCGGAGAATATTTTCTTGGAACATTTTAACCCTCTAAAACAGCTTAAAAGTCAACTTTGGAGTGAGGTCAAGGGTTAAAATCTTCGATAGAAATATTCTCCGGAAAATTTCACTAAGAGTCACTAAAGAAAAATAACTTCTACGAGTCAAAGGATACAAAATTAAAACAAAATGAAATGTTAAGAGAAAATCTTAAACCGGGTTAACCAGTTTTGTTCGGTTTTCGGAAATTATAAAATTAACTATGAAAACACATGAATAAACATTAGACCGACTCACTAAAAAAGTATCTTCGGTTCACCCTCTAAAATGTACCTTGGCTTGTTTTATGATGAATCCCTAAAAATTTCGTGCCTAAGATTAAGATCCAGTGAGCTGCACCGTTTTTAAAAATGGCGTTATTTTTTGATATTTAAATAAAGACTATATGCGCAATATTGGTATCATATGAAAGAGTCATTTAAAGACGCATCTAATGGTATGAAAAACATTAAGAAAAATGTCGCTACAATTTTACAATCCGTATTTTTTAAAGAATATCGCTGAAAAAAGGACTTGCCACGACGTTTTTGGGCATGTGTTTCATACCGTTGGATGTGTCTTTAAAAACTCTTCCCTATGATACTAATATTGCATATATTGTCTTTAGATAAATATCAAAAATCTTTGAAAGAATTAAAAAAAATGCTTTTTTTAATATCAGTTCAGCTCACTGGATCTTACTCCTAGGCACGACATTTTTTGGGATTCATCATAAAACAAGCCAAAGTACATTTTGGGGGGTGGACCGAAGATACTTTTTTTGGTCCCATACAAAATGAGTCGCTCTAATAAACATACCTTTATTCTAAAGTAGGCTAAGTCAGTTTACCATGTTTTCAATTAATAACAGCTTTTGAAATCAGTTTGCTTCAATTTATGTTATATTTAAACCTCATGAAATTTATATTAATCACAAACTTTGATCGCGTTTCATGTAAAATGTAACTCCTTTTTACAATGGTACACTTAATATAGGAGATAAAAGCACTAAAAGTTTTTCATACGAATATCGACGGCTTCCCACCCAATCAATTTCAAGATGAGATCCCAACTGTGTCTTGGTGATTTCCTAACTATTGTATGTACTGTATAATTTTCACAAATTAAGTTTTTTTTGAGATAAGATAAGTTTAGGAGTTGTCGACAATTGAAAGTATTTTATATGAATACGGACGGCTTTACACCCATTTAAAGATGAGAAGAAACAGTCATTTAGCAGCAAATTTTCGTATTGCATTAGGAAATTTCAAAAAGTTTTCTTTGAGATTTGCCCAAAGAATATCGGATAAGCATAAACAACCTTACAAGACGATTTGTGTAGAACTAACATGGCAATGTCCTGCAGAAATAATCCTTTTTGAAAAACGGTTTAATCGACGTCAAAAAACCGCCTAAACCGAGTATTCAAATTTAGCATTTTTGAAGAAATGGGCACCCCCTGGTTTCGGGGAAATACCAGTTAAACGGTTTTCGGTATAGGTTTTGAACACTCTAGGTATGATTTATCTAGCGGCCACGTTCGTATATTTGCGCTTAGAATATCTAAGTGCGAAAAATTAATATGATAGATGACAGTGTATTAAGCTACTGTAACAATAAGTGAACACTATAATGGATTAAATTTGAAAAACCCAGAAACATCTTGTTTTGCCGATATGTTCAAAGGCAACAACAACATTCACCTTACAAAAGAGACAAAAAATCATACAATCTCGGTTAATTACGGCGAAACATAAACGTGAAGACAAAAGAAAATATAAGCCAGATTGAACAAGAAATAAAACAGAATAAAAGGCAAAAAGGAAAAGAAAGAAAAGTAATAAAATAAAATGTATAAATCCATTACATTACAAAGTACAACACATGATTTTAGTACTTAATTCTGAGAATTGTACGTAAAAGGGCTCCACGAAAAGCCCCCCAATGAAATAACGCCCAAACGAGAAATGAAATATTCCCCAATTTTTTTCATACATTTTTGGGTGTTATTTCATATGAAATAACTCCAATTTTTTTGGGCCGTTTTTCATTTTTCTTTGGGGATTATTTCATTCCTCATTTGGGGTTTTCAAATTATGAAATAATCTCCAATGAAATACCACCCAATCAATTTTATAAATTCGGGCTTGTTTCAAATCGTGTATAATTTGGGTGTTATTTAATTTTTTATTCGGGGGTTATTTCATTTTTAAAGCTATTGGTTTTTAGGGGTTATAATAATATAATTATATAAAAATAGGCCTTTTACAAGAAAACTTTTAGCCTGTGAATATATTACAATATCTTTTGAATGTTTACAGATATTTCCATTTGTGTTCATATTGACGGATAGAAAATCAACAAAATGCACCGAGCCTTTTTTCTTTTTGAAATTAATATCTAAGAATGGAAATTTTTTTAAATTTGCAAGAGTTCTTCAAAAGGAAGAATTCAATAAAAGTAGAGAGTTTGATTTGCTTGTGAACATTGTAGGTGGTTGTGTAAAGGCCAAACGTAAATGGCAAATTGTTTTTCGAACTGCAAAAATAGAGCAGGGCTACAACGATCTACGATCCACAAGATTCATTTCAATAATTTTGCGAATTTGCTGTTGGTCCATATTGACTACATGAAATCCTTGGTGAAACAGACTCTTTTATAAATTTTGGGCATAATTTAATTTTTGTTGCTGATGGGGTTTATTTCATTGGGGGTTTCATATGAAATAACTCCCAAATATTGGGGGTTGTTTCGTTTTCGCTTTGGGGTTTATTTCATTTATTTTTCGATGTTATTTCATTCACTGTTTTTGAGTGTTATTTCCTATTTTTTGGGGTTTATTTCATTGGGGGTTATTTCCTGGGCGTTATTTCATTGGGGGGCTTTTCGTGAAGCCCGTGAAAGTACATTCATTTCTTTCAAGTTGGCTGGATTGATATTTTAATGGTCATATGAATTTTATGTTCAATGTGGATTTTTAGCACTTTATGTATATTTTAACACGGTTATATCTCTTCAGTGGGGTTTGATTTGTGCAAATAAAACTTTATGAAAAATAAAGTTAATCTGTTTTGGTTGTTAGAAAGCATAAAATGACCTAGTAAATGTGGTTAAACGTTATTGTGTGGCAATTAGCTTATGTGACGGCATGAGCGTATGAGTTATATGAAATTTTATTTATTACTCATACGTAAGTCAAGGCGTGTAAAGTCGCGTTCAGACTAGGCTTATCGATCCTTAGACATTTTTTAGAAACCGATTTTCGGTTTCATCGAAAAATTGCATGTCAAAATAAACCGGTTTCGGTTTCGGTTTTTCTTAAATTATTAAAACGCCTAAATATTGGATGAAAAATAGTTTTATAAATAAAAGTTGTTTAAACAAAAACAATTCATGTCAAAACATAACAAAACAATAAAGGATCATATAAATGGTATAATAAAGAGAATACACATGTAAAAAAAAACAAAAAAAAGACAGAACGCCCTAATACTTTTAAAATCTAACGTTGAATATTTAAATATTTAATATTAATTTAAATCATCTCTTAAGAATAACACACAGATTAACTGCTCAGGAGTATATCGATTTTATTTCTTTTTTTATAAAATTTGACATTGAAAATGATGTTTAACTGAGTGTTCTTGTAGGACATATAGTCGGTATCCTTCAAAAAGGTCTCAAGTAGTGTTTTTGTCCCGAGAAATCCCGCCCAGTTTTTTGTCCCGGAATCCCGGGAATGTGACAGGGATTTCCCGGGATTTTATTACGTTTATTTAATGAGTCATGTGCTTTCATATATAGATTTGATGAATACCTACTTATTTATAAGCATATGGCCTTATTCATAAAAACTTATAAGAGATTTATAAGCCACTAGCGGACCTGGCGAACTTCGTCTCGCCCCAATTTTAGATAAACTAAGTAGAGAATGTTTGATAAACAATGTTTTTTGATTAGTTTTCCGCCTCAAAAACAAACAACGAAGGCGGTTCTCCAAAACTCGAAAAGGCGACGTTCAACTGACCGGACATAAAACAGGGAAATTCGAGATTAATCTCATGTACTTCCAACGATTGGCCTTGCGATTTATTGATTGTCGTCGGGGAATTGGAATGGATGATCAGTTGGAATTATCTAATTCGTAAGATAAGGACTTCCTCTTCTTTGAATTTGTTCTTTATGATCGTCTGAAATCACATTTTTTATCAGATTCTTGACGGACAACCGCGTACCGTTGCACAATTTCGGTTGATTCAGATTCCGCAATATGATTATGATCGATCCCACCTTTATCTGTAAATTATGCGGCATATTAAGCGAGTGGAAAATTCGGTCGGATTGTTGGTCGCTTCATCCTTTACGGTCACGCTGTAAACAGATTTGTACGAATGCAGTTCTCAAGCGATTTAACTTTCTAATTTGAAATTGTAGCTATTAATGTATTCATTCTTTTCTGCTAGTAACATACTGCCCGTAAATTAATCCAATCGAGATTTTTATAATTTTGTGCAATGTCATGAGTTACTTTTCCAACGATGTGAACTGGCAAAAATTTGCTGGAAACGATATCAATTCTGTCGAAACATCAACCCGAATTTGGCCATTGCCAAGCGCTGGCAGTTGTTTCGGGAATTCAGCAGAAGATGGGAGGTTCTGGAATGAGCCCCTAATTTGTTGGTCAATTACAACTTCTTGACGTTTTCAAGCATGGTTTTAGTAAATCAGCAGCATTAGACATTTTGAGCAAAATCATAGCCCCACCAAATCGTTTTAAATTCCCTCGTAAATCCTTTATCGTTCGGTCAACTACTTCCAAAGCTCATTTAGTCGTTATCGAGCATTCATCCGAAATGTTGATTTGGCATTCCCGCATCTACTTCGCCGTTGTAAAATTCTTGGTCCCTTCCAACAATGTGACAGGTATGCCAGAGGATGCAGCGGCTTACGTTATTTGAGATATTGACCAAAAATGTCTTAGGTCCCACTCGGAGCATCGAGAAAGTAAATGCCTCCAGTTTCATCGTGAATCGTACACGTTCTTGTACTCGGTATTTAACAGCGGCACATTTGTTCGAACTTTTCCAATCAGCTTATCTAGATTATAGTCTTGCTCCGTTAAAATTCGCGATCGAATGCATTTTGCATCGAACGATTTGACGCTGGCACTCCCAATGTCCGGTTCGACGGATTTTTTGTTTAAATATTATTTTTCTCGTTACCAACCAACATTTAACCGAAAGTTTTCCACCTAGACATCGTTAAAAACCATCAAATCATGCGAAAATCGCAAAATGTTGTCAATAAAAAAAACACATTTTTTGGACTTTTCCGGAATTTTCCGAGTTTTTCCCTAAGAATTTTCTATTTTTCCATTCGAAAAGCCATTCTGTAACAACTGCACACAAAATTCCATACAAAAAACCAATTTTCGATTTTTGCAATTTCCCGACTTTTTCAAAAGATTTTCCCAAAATTATCTTATCCCTCATACCAATTACGAACAATTGAATAAAAATTGAAAACAAAATGGGCCAGCCGTTCTCCTTTGATGAATTACTATACACTGTTCACACCGTTTTGTACATATAGGTTTCACAATAAACCGAATTTTTCCAAGCAGCACAACGAATTTTCCACCTTTACGTCGTCTAAAATCATCAAATCAAGCGATACAATGAAAAATTTCGATGAAAAAATTCAAAATTCGAGTTATTTCAAGAATTTTCCGACTTTTCCACCAAGAATTTTTCTATTTTTCCATTCGAAAAGTCATTTTGGAATGATTATCCGAAATTTTCACATTTACATCATTCAAAATTATCAAAACACATTAAAATGTAAAATTTCGTCGAAAAAAAATTCAAATTTTTTGGAATTTTCCAACCAAAATTTTCTGTTTTTTCAACCGAAAAGCCACTACGGAACTCGAGTTTTTCCGGAATTTTCCGAGTTTTCCACCGAGAATTTTTTTATGTTTCCATTCGGAAAGTCATTTCGGAAAAATTACATCGTCCAAAATTATCAAATCATACGATAATATGCAAAATTTCGTCGAACAACAAATTCAAACTTTTGTAATTTTTCCGTAATTTTCCGCATTTTTCAACAAAATTTTTCCATTTTTATACTCGAAATTTTGGAGCCATTCTGTAACAATTGCACACAAAATTCCATACAAAAAAGCAATTTTCGACTTTTCCGGAAGATTTTCCCAAAATTTTCTTTTACATAAACCTGCTCTTGCCAATAACGAACAACTTAAAAAAAGTCTGAGCAAAATCGGCCCAGCCGTTCTCAATTGATGAATTACTATACATTTTTGCCACCATTTTTATATATATACGGCCTTATTCATAAAAAATTTCTAGAGTAGGTATGAAGCGTTCTCTAGCTAAAGTATTCTTTAGCTCTAAAAAACCTTTAATAAAAAATTGTATTCATAAACGTTTTTTATCAGTACTTTAGCTTTATGTGTTCCGGTGGCAACGCCGACAGTTTTGGTCATTAATGATGTATAAAAAGAAGCTTTATAATCGGATACAAAAGCTTTATAATCGGTAACCAAACATTTATTTGCACTTAGAATAACTATGAACATAATGTAGCTCAATTTTGCATTTCCTACGATTGTCATGACGGTTAGAAAGACGTTAAAGTAAAAATGACATTTAAAGATTGCATTTTCCTTTCCTCATGTTGAAATAATAATCGGATACCGATTACATTGTCCTTGTTTTGATTGTTTTTACATCACGAATATTATTTCATTATTTACAAAATATTTTTGAAGAATTTTGGAGAAATATTTTTCAAAATGGAATTCATGAATGAAAAGTTTCTATTTAGATACTTTTCTATGTGCGGAATGATTATGAAGACAATTTCCTACACAATGAATACATGCAACAGCTCTTTCTCATATTAAAAATGACGAAAATCTCAAAATAAAGATCTCAAATTCATAAATATACAATTAATTGTACAAACGTCAAGTTATAGCACGCTTAAAGTAGGGACAACCCTACTTTAACTTATTGAACATGTGAATCATTTATGAATACTGTTTTCTCGAAATTTGCTTAAAAATGGTTTATAAACCTCTTATAACTTTTTATGAATACGGCCGATAGATTTTTAAGCAAATTTCGAGAAAACAATATTCATAAACGATTTACATCTTCAATAAGTTAAAGTAGGGTTGTCTCTAGGGTGATCAATTATTCGGGTTTTTGCGAAAACCGGTTTTCGAATTATTCGAAAAATTACATTTAAAAAAAACCGGTTGCTTTTTTTGAAATTCACAAAAAACCGGATAATCCGGTTTTCAAATGTACGCAAAATAACAAATTAAAACACAATTTTTGACAAAAAATTTTAGTAAAAAATAACAGAAATTAATTAATTATAATTAAAATGCAAAACATTAGTGAGATCAGTTTGTTATTTTTACAAAAACAAACAAAACAATTAATTTGTAAATACTTGATTTTATATAAATATATTTAATTAAATCTTTAGTTTTCCCTAAAGTAACATTTAAGAAATAAGATACAATTTAAGTGCGTGGGTGTATACCTATTTTTTTTCTTTGGTTTTTATAAAACGACATTGAAAATGCCCTTTCACTCAATGTTGGACTTATAGTATAAAAGTTGGACTTATAGTATAAGAGGCGTCTGTCAATGTTTCGAGTCGTTTTGCCGATCTTATCCATATATAAAAAATCAAAAATCATTTTTACTTGAATATTTTAGAAATGCGCCACTAATTGGGAGTTTACTCGTACTTAAATACAAAATGAGAGTATTCAGAGTTTGAACACGTCGTTCTCATTTAAGTCTTTTTAAAATTTCATATAAATTTAGTGATAATTGGTTTTGAATTGTTGAAAAGTGTTTAAGTAAAAATTTAAAAATACCTTCAACATCAGCTAAAGTCGAAGAGTTTGCAGAAAGTTTTTGTATAGACATTTCCAAAGTTTTAAGGATGTCACTAAGCACAGACAAAGTTTCATTTTCACTAAAAGGTGTCAGTCCTAAGTTCAATAAAGTATGATTCACACATTTGTGCAATTTTAAAAATAGAGAAACCATATTGGCCATAAAATTCCAGCTGTGCTTTACATCATGAATAAGTTTAAGCTCCTTAATAAATTGGTCTTTTACAAACATTTGTAATTTCTTTCGCTTTTCAGCCGACTTATTAGACATTGAAGATTTATAAAAATAACAACAAGGTTGTTCGGCCGAAACACTGGAAAAAACATGTACGAGTACACATTTAACACAATTATGAATAAATTTAAATAAAAAATATCGAACGCCAAAAAACCGAGATTCGACAAAAAAAAACCGGATTATTCGATATTCGAAAAACAGGGATTTAAAAAAAACCGACGGTTTTTATGAGTGAAAAAAACCGAGTAGCCGGTTTCTGAAAACCGAACTGATCACCCTAGTTGTCTCCACTTTAAGCATGCTATAACTTGACGTTTGTACAATTTATTCTATATTCATAAATTTGAGATCTTTATTTTGAGTTTTTCTGCGTTTTTCCTATTGGAAAGAGTTGTTGCGTGCATTCGTTGTGTAGGAAATTTTCTTCTTAATCATCGCGCACATAGAAAAGCATCTAAATAGACACTTTTCATTCATGAATTCCATTTTAAAAAAATATTTCCCCAAAATTCTTTAAAAATAATTTGTAAATAATGAAATAATATTCGTGATGTATAAACAATCAAAACAAGGAAAAAATGTAATCGGTATCCGAATATTATTTCAACATAAGGCAAAGAAAATAATTTTTTTTTTTATACAATTTTAACTTTAACGTCTTTCTTATCGTCATGAGAATCGTAGTCAATGAAAAATTGAGCTACAATAATGTTTATAGTTTATTGTTAGTACAAATACATATTTGGTATCCGATTATAAAGCTTTTGTATCCGACTATAAAGCTTTTTTTATACATCATTAACGACCAATAACAGTCGGCGTTGCCACCGGAACACTAAAAGCTAAAGTACTGATAAAAAAACGTTTATGAATACAATTTCTTATTAAAGGTTTTTAAGAGCTGAAGAATACTTTAGCTAGAGAACGCTTCATACCTACTTTAGAAATTTTTTATGAATAAGGCCGATATATTCTAAAACAATATTTTTAAGCCGATTGACTTACATATTACCTTCTTTGTTGGTGTACTGGGTGATTGTACCTTTAGGTGTTAGGTCTCAGCGATGATAACACTTTTCCCTTTTCGTCCCAAGGAGTATGAATCTCAAAAAATCCCTTCATTTTTCACAATTACCCTATAAAATAAGTGTTAATAAATCACTTCGTTTAGCTCTCTAACTCTATAAGGAGATGACTTAATGGTACCGGTTTTATACATTTTTGGCCATTTTACACCAAAAATTACGAATTTCGAAAAATCCTTCCTAGCGGCCTTCTTGTTTTTTAAGAACTTTGCTCATATACATTTCCACGATGATAGCTTTTGCCGGTTGGCTTGGATAATGTTACCATTTTTTTCACTTGTTAGATTTCTTTTCCACCTAAAAGTACGAATTTGACCTCTCTAAGTCTATAAGGAGATTGCTCATATACAGGTTTCACGATGATAGCTTGTCTTAGTATTAACAACTTTTCGGATAAACCATAACACGAGTTTTTAACAATATTTTTATGTTTCTTTTCATAGTTCTTCGTTAGTATTAATATAAAATTATTTTTTTAATAGGTAAAGGTATTTCTATACATTTTTGTTTCGGACCGGGATTTCCCGGGATCCCGGAAAAATGAAATAAAAATCCCGATTTCCCGGGAAATGAAAAATGCCGGGAAATCAAAAACACTAGTCTCAAGTCAATGGACTTAATGATGCAAAAAAGTCGCAAAAGTCATAGTATATGCCTTTTTTGTAGTTATTGTATCAAAACATAGTCAGCCATAAACATTAAATCATCAATAACTCAGAAACACAAAAAGTGGACTTAAGTCGTTTTTGCAGGATTCCGACGATATAGTTAATAATGCATTATGAATGTATTTAAGATGGCGTATGACATTTTTCGAAGTACAAAAAGTCCTCAAAAATATTTGGGGTATTAGTTTTCAAATGGAATTTTGGATTTTGAATACTTTTAATAGAAGTATTGAATTCGTGTTCCAAATTATATTCAGAATCATCACTGTTTATAATATTTTTTAAAGTTTTTAATACATTAAAACTCATAAATTCATACAAAAACATTCTTAGAAAAAAACCGGTTATTCGATGGTAAAAACCAGTTTTCTTAGATTTTAGAAAAGTGAACTTTTCAAAAAAACCGAAACCAACAAAGTAAAAATAACCGTTTTAACCGGTTAGAAAAAAATCGGTCCGATCACTCTAGTTCAGACACAAGGAATCTGTCTTAAAATTTGACTGTAAAGAGTGTTATCGACAACGAATTGTTATAACAATCTAGATTTCGACAACCGTTAACACGATTCGTGTGAATAAAGGCGAGTATATTTGGTCATAAAACAAAGTCATAAATCTGAAACACATCCACACAATTAAATACCTTTAAGAGATAACCCTGAACTTATGTAAAAACTTATAGGTTAAAGGTAAAAATGGGTATTTTTGCAATATTTAAGGCACTGGATGAACTTTTTTCGGAAAGTTTTGTTCCGCATATTTTTTCCTTCAGACACATAAGAGATATTTCGTCGGTATACCGAGATATAACCGTGCTAAAACATAGAAAAAGTGTTAAAAATCCACCTTGCGCAAAAATTATTAATGCAGCCAACTTGACAAGACGAATGATGCAGAAGTTCTTATTTTTTGGGCTACGCTCACGTGCATTTCTCAGAATTGAGTCCCAAATTAATGAGCTTAAAAATGTTGTACTGCGCTATTTAAAAGCAAAGTTTCATAAAAAATTATTAAAATATATTGAGGAGCTTCTTTGGGAACAATTTTAATTATCGCGATTTTTTCTTAAGTTTTGCGCCCTCAGATTACCGTTGTGTGGGGGTATAAAAATAATTCCGGAATTTTGACATTCTTTACAGCTGCCGCCTACTTGTTCCAACCTGGCTACGTCCTTGTTAAGTGTATGTAGGCTTGCCAGATTTAAAATTGTAAAATTCTTGACATTTGCCAAAAAATATCTTGATTGTGGAAAAAATCTTGACAAATAAAAACACTCATACATTAGAAGTTGTAAATACATCAATTTTTTAAATATATAGTTTTCACATAAAAAGTCTTCTAAACATTAAACAAATCAAGTACAGATATTTCAGTCAGATGAACTGACTGATAAATACCCTTACCTTATGAATGATATTGCTAAGGTCTCGACCTATTGAAACTAAACGATTTTTAAATGAAATTAGTTAACATATGTAGTAAACTTGTAGAGCGTAAACTGTTAGAGATAGGACTCTCTGTCGTATGGCCAGACTTTTACTGACACGTAGTTACAACGTTGAAAGAATTGCAGTGTAAAAAGTGTTAATGTATTTGCCAACAAGTATAAAAATTGATATTCTATATGCCCTGACATAATATAATTTTGTATAGTGTTACCGAAAGAGTGTTTTTCGCACAAAAATCTCTAAAGAATTCATCATTTCTAATGGGTTGGCAAAATATGCAAAATATTAAAAGTATATATAAATTGTACAGAAGGTACCAGAAGGGGCAACACAAAGAGCCCAACGTTCAATAAAATTTTATTTGTGCAAAATTTCACTACTTAACATAAACATATGCGTGTAGAACTATGTGGGTGTTTAGGTTTTGGAAGATTTTGTACTATCACAATATTAGGAAACTGACTAAACTTAAGCATCCTTCAGTTGTCGGTTTAGATGTAATGTTAGAAATATGAATTTTCCAAAAATATGTAATTTTGTATGGGTCGGTCGATATATTTTATATTCATTCCGCAGTCAAATTTCTATTATATGTTTCAATTCAGTGTACTAACAAAATGTAAAATTATGAGGGTAAATTTGCTCATTTGAACTGGAGGTACCAAAATGGTTGGGGCAAACGTTTAGATTTTTTCAGGGTTTGTTTCCTATTACCTCATACCTAAGGGTGATGATGTAAAAAATATTGTGGGAATACTGATGTTGATTGTTATTTTTATTTTGCGACTTCGCAGAAATATTATAAATATTATATATATATTAATAAGGGTTTTCTTACTTATTTACACTAGCTTCTGCTTCAAATTGGCTGTTTAATGTTGTCAAAAATATAAGTGTTGATAGATTTTCGAGCAAGTATACTAAAAGGAAACTTTTCACAGTTATTTCTCAATGAACTGTTCATTTTATTTTGAATATCATATTTACAGTATTTTTTGGTTGGTCTGTAAAAATCTTGACAAAACTTTTTTTTTCTTGATTCTTGACGAGCATTACAAATTCTTGTAAATCAAGAACAATCAAGACCGTCTGGCAACCCTAAGTGTATGTAACATACATTTAATCTTGAAAAAGAAGTTAATAAAAACAAAAACAATGTAAAATAATAGCGAAAACTCTTTTATACCATTTTTTTTATAGCCAGAAACATCCACTGTCAAATGGTTTAGTTTTCTGAGGTATATTTTAAGCTAAATATTTCTTACTTACTTACTTAAGTGGCCTATTACAACTTAGGAACGTGGTTCATAAATTTGAGGCCTGAAGTATTAAAGAATTCCACACGCATCGGTCTTCTGAGTGCGTTGTCCAGTTAGTCCTACCAGACGGTGGCACGTCGCCAAGTTTGTGTCTACCTGATGTGCGCCGTCCTTCACTTTCGCCTTCAAACACCTTTCTCGCTGGAGCATTTACATCCATCTTGGCAACATGACCCAGCCATAGCTACGTCGATGTTGTGGTAAAGCTGTTACAGCTCATTGTTCATCCGATGGCGAAACTCTCCGTCGTCACAGATAGGTCCATATATTTTTCGGAGTACTTTTCTCTCGAATACTCCCAGGTTTTGTTTGTCCGTTGTCGTAAGCAACCACGATTCGGCAGCCTACAACAGAACGGGTACAATGAGCACCTGGTAAGCTGTTTCTTCGTATCTCGAGGTAAGGTGGTGTTATATTCTCCGCTTAATTTCTTGGCTGACATTATTTTCCTTGTTGATGGAAGATCCGGGGTAGGTAAACTCATCTACTACCTCAAAGCAATAATTTTCAACGTTGATGGTGCGTTCCCGGGACCGGCAGTGGCATAGTGGTTAGAACACGCGACTACCATGCGGGAGATCGAAGGTTCAAACCTGTTCTTTCTTTCATTGTCGGCTCCCCTCGAATGTTGTTGACATCAACTTCGCAGTATAAGTGTCGAGTCAATCGGCGTGTCTAGTAAGAGGTTCACAAACAGTGACGTTCGCATTCGCCGATTAACAAGTAGGTGCCGTTAGTTGTGAATCTAAAAATAGAAAGCGTGTTAATTCACAACAACGCGAGAAGCTATCCCACACCTCATTCATGGGGTGCAAAGGGAAATTAAGTTTTTTTTTTAAGATGGTGCGTTCCCATCGAGAGGACTATTTGTTCGCCAATATCATTGTTCTTGTTTTTTTCTCGTTGACCGATTAATCCATTTTTGCTGACTCCTTGTCTAGTGATGTGAGAACTGCAGTAACATCCCGTAGATTGCGGCCAATGATGTATGTATCATCGTTATAGGCTAGTGGCATATGGCTCTTGTGGAATATGGTGCCAGACATGTTGACACCAGCCTTTCTCATCACCTTCTCCCTGAGACCTCTTTCCGTGTTGAATGGTTCAGACTGATCCTTACCAATCTTAACCGAGGATTTGGTGTTGTCTAAGGTACATTTGCAAAGTCGAATCCGCTTTGCAGGAATACCAAACTCAGACATGGCCTCATAAAGCCTATTCCTTATCGAAGAGTCGAAGGCAGCTTTGCAGTCGACAAAGAGGTGGCAGGTGCCGATCTGTTTTTCATGAGTTTTTTTCCAGGATTTGTCGTAAGTTGAATATTTGTTACGTCGTATAAGCCGCACTGGTAAGGTCTGCAATTGTCTTTAGACGTTCACACAATATGCTTGAAAGGACCTTGGTAATAGGCTTATTCCACGGTAGTTCTTACATTCACTACGATTTCCTTTCTTGAATATGGGAAATAACAGACTGAGACTCCAATCCCCGGGCATGCTATCCTCTAGGCAGATGTTCTCCATAAGCTGATGTATGCTCCCACTCAGCTCCTCCCCGCCTGCCTTAAACAATTCAGCAGGGAGAACATCGGCTCCAGCCGCTTTGTTGTTTTTAAGGTGGGATATAGATACAGGAAGGGAACCCTGTCCCACGCTATATATTACCAAGTGATAAAGTTTTAGATTTTCTAAGAGTTTGTGTGCTTTTACAAGATTTTTTAGTTGATATAATTCAAATATCCTCCAGTTGACCGCTTGATGGTTATGGAAGAAATATTAATTATACAAAAGTAGGTAATTTTGTGTGGGAGGTACCAGAAGAGACAAAAAGCATAAACTCGCGGTATAATTGACAAAAGAAAACATAAGCCGGATTGAACAAGAAATAAAACAGAATAAAAAACATCGCTAAGAGTGAGGGTATATTTTCGAAACTTTGGTTAGGTGGGTGTGACTACTTCACACACATTCTTATGATCTATCATTAAGTCGTCAGTAAGACAGCGACGAAAAGCATTAAAAAAGTTGATGATGCTAAAACTATATTATGTATTATGATTGAAAATGCTTTTGGTAAAATTAAATTTCTTTTATCTTATATAACTTTAAAGGAATATAGGAAATAATTTGTCAGGTCTAAGTTTAAGATATTCATTGTTATGTATTAGATAATACTTGTGTACAAGTTTTTTTTAGTTAAACTGATTTTCTCTTTTTGCGACTGGCATATAAGCTTGTAGGTAGTATAAAAAATATGTTGATTGTAAAGCAAAGTGTTTGACATTTGCGAAAGGGTTAAAGAAAATTGGAAACTTTATAGGTCGGAAATATGGCGTATGTAAAGTGACAGTATATTAAGTTTTTGTACTTTGTCATTTTTAAATTATAAGATTATAATAAAATAAGTATGAAGTGAAAATAATGAGTTGCTAATGTTAGTTGGAGGAAAGGGGTTCTGAATAAGGGTGTAAGAAAATGGGGTTCAAGGACAGCTATATAGGTATTTCCACCGGAAGGACGGACGATTTCATCCATTCGTTTTGAAACAATTTTTAATCTTCTTTTTACCTTATATAAATTATATTGCTTGTTATATATACTTACAAATATTTGACAATGCACATACCTTCAATTTTGTATTTGCATTCCAAATCAAACAGACGCACACAGCTCCGTTCCCATACTAGCATTGCACAAAATTAATTATAGTCGTCAGAACTTAATGAACCTAAAGTTTTTTAATAGATTATGATGCGATGATGTCAAAAATATTTTATGTAACATTTACGGCTTTCTTTTAAGTCAATTCAATTCCGACCTCAAATGTATTTTAAAACAATATTTTCCTTTAACTTCTCACGAACGAAACTACAGAATTAATTTATTTTACATAAAAACTATTTCTATAGAAAAATCATTTTGTAAAAATCTCAAAATTTCAATTCGAACTCAGTTAGTTTTTTTCCATGAAATGGAGCAGTGTGCTACATACATATGCATTTTTTATAATCTGTAAAAATTATTATTCCATGTACAATGCCCACCTTACCAAAAATATGCCCTAACAGAGATAAACTATTACCCGTAATCTTTATCTGGCCCAATTCAGCATTCGAAATAAAGTCAAGCAATATAAATCATTTAAAATTTGTATTTATTTTCATTGTTTGATTCCCGCTGTTAAATCGTTTGTAAACACATGTAAATAAGTAATGTTATAATATGTACATAACAAATAACTACAGATGTTCTATGTTATATGTAATACCTTTTGTCATTGTTAATATCTTTATACATTATATAATTGGCCATATCTTAGCATCAGTTTAACAAACAAAAAATTTTCTCTAAATAATTATATAAGCTAATAAATAAATTGAACATTAAATATCACAACCATATTTAAACCGTTCAAAACACTCACACAGATATAGACACATTGCACACGTCAACACATTGACTGAACACACAAAATTTCATACAATCATTGCCCACATCGTCAAACACTAATACAATTCCATTTAAAGTACATAGACAGCTATACATACATATAGATGAGAGGCGAGCTTTATATGCTGATGATGTTGTTGGTATGTCCTTTTCTAATTTCAGGAAATGCATTTCTGTTTATCAAATGGTTTAGCAATTTTTTCACTTAAGTGCCATATAGAAAAACATTAGAGTATATTGGCACCTCTAGGGATATAAACTTGTACACACTTGTAATGTATTTCAAAATCCGTAGAATTTGGAAACCAGAAAAACAGATCAAGAAAGATAGTTCAAGTCTCAATAAAAAACATTGAGTTTAACGTTTACTTTATAAAGTAGTTGTGCGATACGAAAGTATTTTTCGGAATTTGTACTTTTAGTGATAAAAGAGGACAAGAGTGGTACCATCGCCCAAAGCAAACAGCAAACACTAAATTGGGTCATCTATTTACTTTATGGAATGTGATATGAATAAATTTTTCGAAATAAAGGACAAAAGCAAAGATTTGCAAAGTATGGGAAAAACGTTCACTTTATAGAGTAGGCGATATGAGGCGATTTTTCGTATTCGTACTTTCAAGGATACAAGGGGACGGAAGTAGTTCCATCGCACAGACCAAAATTATAAATCTACAATCTTAACAACTAAGAAAATTTCAGTCGGGTTAACCGACTTACTATACCATCAGTAAAACAAAAAATTTGCAAGTATACAAATTTTAGGGCGGTATCAGAAGCGGCGTGGCTATATCGGGCCCAAATTCTGTATTTAGTAAAGCTATATCAGGATAAAGATTTGAAGAAACAACTGGATGTCTAGTTGTTTCTTCAAATCTTTATCCTGATATAGCTTTACTAAATACAGAATTTGGGCCCGATCGCGTTTGGTATTACTCGATTTTTAAAGTGGGCGAAATGGTATATTTGTATGGGAGGTACAAGAAGGAGCTTCATGGCCACGACCGTATGCAATTCCGTGAGTAGGTTTGGGAAAATATTAACCCATGCAGTTTCATAACAATTGGTTACAGTCTTTCGAAAGTTATCGTGCGGACAACCAGACGGACGGACAAGGATCAAATAAATTGAAAATTCATGAATTTGGTTTAAAGAAACATAGGGTTTAAAGTTTGGGCCGCATCAAATGACATATACCCTCCTACCCGTAGGGTGCGGGTATACAAATTGGGGTGTCTGATCACCCTATGTAGAAGCTGTATGGAAACAAGGTAATTTCGAAATTCATACTTTTAGGAATTAACAGGAGAAAAGTAGTACCATCGCAAGGACTGTGGAGTAGATGCGCGTTTAAAAGATACAAATGTGGACCTTTGTCTAGGAGAAGGAAAATTTGGGATTTATACGCAACGCGTTGCAACGTTATTGGTGTATAAATATAAAATGTGTGTAACATAATGGGAGTTTTTGTCAATCATACTTTTTGGTTTTGAAAAGGGACATATCAAATGGCTATAGCTAGAATTTTGTTGTGCACTCTCCTTACTAAGTTAAAGTTCTGTAAGAGGGAATAATTCGATTATTAAAAAAAAATCAGTACAGAAATATCAGTCAGGGGAGGGAACTGACTGAGAAATACTCTCATTCTATGACCTTCTCCCAAAATGCTTGTGGATATTGTTTACCTCTTGCTTATTGAAATTAGCCGAAGTGAAAGTGAAATGCGTTAGGCGGAACCGCATCTATGTAAGAAAAAAGAGCCAGGATATAGAAAAGTACTGGGATAGTAGTAAAACCTGAAAGTTGTACCAAAAGCAAAGATTTTGGAACAGGTATCCCCACCAGCAAGTATATAGAAAGTTAAGTTATATTTGGCTGCATATATGGAGTGAACACTTTTGTTCTGTGTTCGTTCTAGAAGGCAGCATAAGTGACGAAATTTCGCCAATCATCGACTAAGGAGTAGATTATCCACCACCGAGCCAAAATTATATCATGAATTTGTTGAACTTTAACAAAACAAATTATATACATCTTGTAAAGTCTCTTCTTTCCAAATCCGCTGAGAAACTTAAAATCGGTTCATATTTACCGCCCTACTGGCTTATAAGTGCGTAAAAGTTCGAAAAACCGTTTTTTACTTGTAACTCAAGATTTTGGGGGTTTTGCGAAATTTGAAAAACAGATTCTTGTAGTGCCCAGCAGCACCTACCAGAAAAGTAGTATAATTTTCCAGGTATTGCATTTTTTGTCACTCTGTGTTAACCATAGAACTTTGTGTGTGTCCGAAACGTGTGTCCGCAACGCACATTTAGATTGAAGTAGCATAAAAGGTAAAAGTATTTTAAATGTGAAGTAAGTTGTTTATAAAACCCCAACATGTCTTCGTTATTTTACACATTTATTTGATCACATAAGAAATTTCGCTAAATTTCACAAATTTTCGTAGACACTTCAAGTTGCTGTGGAAAATTGGGTGTGTCCGTAACGCACTTTGTGTTTGTCATAATTTTGAATACAACATTTTAAGTAAAGTTTCATTAATAGAACATTATAGTACTGCCCAAAATCTAAATTTTTTAATATGAACATAATCTTTAAAATATTTCAACTTTTCGAGAAAATTACAAAATAAGAAAAAAACGTGCGTCCGCAACGCCAGGAAATACCCATATACAAGGCGATAGTCTGTCATGTGATATCTTTCATCACCATAATGGGGATGATCATGCGTAAGGCTGCGGTAAACAATACCACCATCTTTAGTAAGATGCACGTGCTAGCGTATGCCGATAATATAGATATCATTGGTCGAGGACTGTGGAATGTTACTGCGGCCTTTTCAGTGGGTCCGGAGATATATGGATGCTGCGTGAATGTTGAGAACTATAACTTTGAAGTGGTAGATGATTTTGTCTACCTTGGCTTCGCCATAAACAATAATAATAATGACAGCCTGAAAGTCAAGACACGAGTATTGATCGCAAACCGCTGATACTATGCGCTAAGAAAGCGATTTAAGGACAAGGCCCTCTCTTGAAGAACAAAGATCCAACTCTACCAACCACTGATCCTACCTGTCTTGCTATACAGCGTAGGTGGGTTGAATTTTATGTTTCGGGATTTGGCAACCCTAGTGTTGCAATCTGGCAACTGCTCTATCGTATAGTTGGACATTTTGAAGGTTATACGTACTCAGAACGTTTTGACATACGAGCGCTATTTGTGATGTTTACAGTAACTTAAAAGATTCATCTCGGCCCAAAAATGGAATTAAATCGTAAACATTTTCGTCTGATTTCACTGTGAGACAAATGGTAGGGGTCAGTAATCGGAAATGGTTAAAACTACCGGGGAAAGTTATATCGGTAAAAAAAATTATACGTGTCCCGGCGTTTCGCTGGAATCGAGATATATCGATTTGAAGTTAGTAACTATCATATAGGGGAAATTGTCACCTTTGGTGGTCTTTTTTTGACATAACTCGAGAACCACTAGTCCGATTTTGCTAAAACAAATTAAAAAAAATTAAAAATTACAATTCCTTTAATCTGTTCATATAACGTTTTTCTATATAAGCAACAGTTTCCTTTTTTCCTTTCATCAAATGATTTTGAACTGGGTTTATTTTGTAACAGTTACATTACATTGTACTCCGTGGCGTATGATTTAAGTGGAATATTACTTCTGATGTTCATACGCCACCATATAACAATATAACAAATGAGCCTAAAACGTGAGATATCTCGATCTCGATTCCTAGACGTGACCCAGCGAAACGCCGGGCCACGTATAACTTGTTTTTGACCGATATAACATTTCCCGTTGGTTTCATCCCATTCCGATTTTGACTGTCGCATAGTTTTATTTTTCACAACATTCGACGTGGATTAATCCAGCAACAGTGCATTGATGAACTTAATTCAATTTTTGGCGATAAAGTTCCATCAAGGACCAGTGTTTATCGATGGTATGGAGAATTCAATCCTGGTCGTAGTTCACTCCAAGAAGAATTTCATGAAGGTCGTCAAAAATCAGCTGTTGTTCCGAAAACCATTGATGCTGTGTGCGAACTGATTTTGCAAGATCGTCATGTGACCTTGCGTGAGATAAAGACAACCTTGAGCATTAGTGGGGCCAGCATACACCGAATATTGCATAAACATTTGACTGTCAAAAAAATTTGTTCGCGTTGGATCCCACACAATTTGTCAATCAATCGCTCAAAAAAAGTCTCGTGTCGATTCGTCGAAAGAAATGCTCCATAAATACGATCGCGGTACTTCGAAACACGTCTATGACGTCGTAACAGGTAATGAATCCTGCATTTACGCGTATGAGCCCGAAAGTAAACAGCAGTATGGGTGTTTCAAGATGAGCCAAATCCAACAAAAGTTGTTCGAGCCCAAAGCAATTCCAAGCAAATGGTCGCCTCTATTTTAAGTTGTCTTCCAAGAAATCAGGAAAACCAACCGCCGAAGTCGGATCACTCTTCACCACGACAATGCAAGCTCTCACACGTCGGCTCAAACAACTGCATTTTTGAGCACCCCAAACATCGATTTGATGGGTCATCCGCCTTATAGTCCTTACTTGGCACCGAATGACTTCTTTTTATTCCCGTACGTAAAAAACAAACAGAGATTTCAACGTTTTTCGACACCTGAAGAAGCGTTACACTTTTCTCGTGTCAAATATTGTACACTCTGATCCCTGTGGGTGAAGGTATAATTACACTGTGACACAAAATTTAACTTTTCGAATCGGAATGGGACGAAACCAAAAGCAAATGAAAGTTGACATTTTGTATAACAAAACCCTCAGGGGTTTTTTCAAGTTAAGTGCGAGACTTTTTTTACACGCATTTGAAGTTAGTGATTTTTGAACGCTGGCTAACAAGAAAAAATCATTAAAATGATGCTTATATATTTTTATTATCCCGGAAAATTGTGGTATCTTACTGTTTTTGGGGTCGAAGAATCCATTTTTGATATTTATTTTCATTTATGAACGCCGCCAGATGGCGCTTTCGTACATTTTGTTGGATTATATTGAATTTTTTGTCTTTACTCGCGATTACAGCCTTATATTAAGAGCTGTCTAGTTGAAATTAGGTATGTAAGCTTCTATCTTATTATTATTATTAGCCTTTAAAACAACTTGACACATATATATATTTATATCTTAGTGCCTAAGTCAGAGGCCGAAATGATCAAAGATTTCCATTCGCTTCGATCTTGTGCGCACCGTCTCCAGTCAGTCCTACCAAGCAGCGTCAGTGATTCCTCCACCTGGTCCTTCCAACGTAGTCGCGGTCTCCCTCTTTTGCGCCGTCCTTCGAGGTCTTGATAGAATACCTTTCGCGCTGGAGTTTCCTCATCCATTCTCACCACATGGCCTAGCCAGCGTAATCGTTGCACTTTGATCCGCTTGACGACATCAATGTCGTGGTATAACTCGTACAGCTCATGGTTCATCCGAATCCTAAACTCGCCGTTTACGCAAATGGGTCCATATATTTTGCGGAGTATTTTTCTCTCAAACACCGCCAGATGAGCTGCATCTGCCTGTGTAAGCACCCAAGATTCGGAGGCGTACAACAGGACCGGTAAAATTAGTACCTGGTACAGCTGGACTTTGGTAGTTCGAGATAGGGTGGTGTTTATAAAGTGCTCGCGTAGTCCAAAGAAACACCTGTTAGCAAGCACTATTCTCCGTTTTATTTCGAGGCTGACACAGTTGTTCTTGTTCATGGCGGATCCAAGGTAGATAAATTCATCCACTACCTCAAAGCAATAGTTTTCAACGTTCACGCTGCGTCCCCAACGGGTGGACACTTTGTTCGATGATACCATTAACTTCGTCTTGTCCTCATTCACTGCCAAACCCATTTTTGCTGACTCCCTTTCAACTGATGTGAAAACAGCTGTTACCTCTCGCATCGTTCGACCGATAATGTCGATATCATCGGCATATGCGAGCAGCATGTGGCTCTTATTAAATATGGTGCCAGACATGTTAACCGCTGCTTTCCTTAACACCTTCTCCATCACTATGTTGAACAGCATACATGACAAACCGTCACCCTGTCTAAGACCTCTCGTCGTATCGAATGGTGCAGATAGATCTTTGCCAATCCGAACAGAGGATTTGGTATTCGTAAGTGTACACCGGCAGAGACGAATTATCTTCGCAGGAATACCGAACTCAGACATGGCTTCGTATAGTCGATGCCTGATGGGACTATCGAAGGCAGCTTTGTAATCGACAAAGAGGTGGTAAGTGTCGATTTGCTTCTCATGGGTTTTCTCAAGAATCTGCCGTAGTGTAAATATCTGATCCGTCGTGGATTTGCCTGGTCTAAAGCCGCACTGATAAGGTCCAATCAGGTTTTCCACAATTGGCTTTAGACGTTCACACAGTATGCTAGACAGGACCTTATACGCAATGGGTAAGAGGCTAATTCCACGATAGTTTTTACACTCACTACGGTCACCTTTTTTGTAGATTGGACATAGCACACTGAGATTCCAATCCTTTGGCATGCTCTCCTGAAGCCAAATGTTCTCTATGAGCTGTTGCATGCTTAAAACAAGCTCATCTCCACCCGCCTTAAACAACTCAGCTGGAAGACCATCAGCCCCAGCGGCCTTGTTGTTCTTTAGGCGGGATATGGCAGTTGTTATCTCCGCTTGGCTCGGAGGTGGACACTCGATGTTATCATCTAGGATTGGTGCACAGTCTTCATCAGCCGAGTTTTCACACATCAATAGGCTGCAGAAGTGGTCTTTATATATTCTCAGTACGCTCTCGGAGTCAGTAACGAGATGACCATCCTTGTCTTTACGGGAGCTTCTATCTTCCAAGCAGAAATTAAGGTCTAAGATAGGCATGATCGAACAAAACCTACTCCCACCCATACAAATTGTACCTTTTTGGGGTCTGTCCTTGCGATCACAGTTGTAGATTAAGAGCTATCGTGCTGAAATTTGGTATGCAATCTTCTATTCCCTAAT
This sequence comes from Muscina levida, assembly GCA_964034835.1. NCBI lineage: Eukaryota > Metazoa > Arthropoda > Insecta > Diptera > Muscidae > Muscina > Muscina levida. The sequence continues at coordinate 85,526,018 of OZ035881.1, read as the reverse complement.
CGGAATAAGTTATAAGGTTAAGTTATAAGATAGGCATAATCGGACGAAAACTACTTCCACCTCCATCTTAGAACTTAACTTTCTCTAAGAGGTTAGAAGTTTGCGTACCAAATTTCAGACCGATCGCTCTGTAATCGCGAGGTCAAACAGACCGACACCCCCAAATAGGGTTATTTTGTATGGAAGGTGGGGGTAGTTTTTGCCCGATCATGCCCACCTTAGAATATAATCTCTGTTTATGGGTTATAAGCTTGCATGCCAAATTACAGCTCGATAGCTCTTAATCTACGACTGCGATCGCTTGGACATACCCCAAAGAAGGTACAATTTGTATGGGACGTGGGAGTAGGTTTTGTTCGATCATGCCCATCTTAGAACTAAATCTCTGCTTGGAAGATAGAAGCTTACATACCTAATTTCAACTCGATAGCTCTTAATCTAAGGCTGTAATCGCAAGAATAGACAACAAATGCGATCTAATCCAAAAGAATGTACGAAAGCGCCATCTGGCGACTCTCATAAATAAAAATAAATGCCAAAAATGGTTTCCTCGACCCAAAAACAGTAAGATACTACAACTTTCCGGGATAAAAAGCATTATTTTATGACATTTTTATTGAATTTTTCTTGTTAGTCAGCGTTGCGAAAAAGCCAACTTCAAATGCGTATAAAAAAAATCTAGCACTAAACTAAAAAAAATCCCTTGAGGGGTTTGTTATGTATGAAGTAAACTTTCATTTGCTTTTGGTTTCATCCCATTCCGATCTTGGTTGTTGCACAGTGTTATTATCAAGCTACAGTAGACATGGGATTAAAATGGAGATAGAAATCTACATCACATCCCGTTTAGATATTATATAACTTAATATATATAGTGTGAAAGTTATAGTTCTATAGTATAAAAAAATCGACTGACTGAAAAATCACAAATAAACGAATTACAATTTTGAAGATTTTGTATTTTACAAAGGACAAAAAATTGTTTACATATAAATAAGAAGTAAACAAACAAAAACAAAATTATACTGTTTGCATTTTAAGTGCATTGATTTTACCCTCAAGGAGGTATTTTATAAGTAGGTAATGTTTTGTAATTACAGCTAGTAATTTATAAATAACTTTCAGTGTATACAATTTCACTCGATAGCCTTAGAATGAAAACAACAACATCACCATTAGTCATACGAGATGCCCTCTCCATCCTCTTAACATTTAACATTATGCGATGTAAGTTTAGGATAAAATTATCTATTATAGTCACATATAATACACGATAAAATATAAAAGACGGAACATAAATCAAATGCGTTATTGTTGGAAAACTTTTATAAACGAAACGTTATAACTGGTGCCGAACGTGGTCCCCTCTGGTTAGTGTTCGTATGCAAAATGCTGGCGTTCAGTCGACAAACGCACAAGTGACTGTTGTTGCACATGTTCTCGTGGTACTTTCGCATCGGTATCTCAACTGTGACATTATCGTCCGAACGTCGGTTGTAGATACACTTTGTGGCACAATTGCAGTAAGAATTTCTGCTGTAACGCAACCTTTGTGAAGGAATACTGGTCCCATTTGGAAGATATTTGTGGTGGCAGGAATTCCCCATCATCATCATCATCGGATGTAAGGCACCCGTACTGGAGTTGCAACTATCGGGGTCCATATTGCTGATTAAATCGGGGGTGGGTTCGTTGCATGTCAGGGAAGAATGATGGTGTTCAAGATTTTGACTTATCAGCCAATAGGTGCGCATACCACCTTTGCCCTGTGAAAGCGAAACATGATAAGTTTTCAATTTAAGTTAGGATATGGGGTTAATTCTATTAACTTAAAGAAAATAGGATATTATGAATAAATCTGCCGAGTGCTTAACAAATATAACTGAATATAATATATAACGTTTCAAATGCAATTTTTGGAAAACCTGTGTTAAAAATATTTAATCTTTATATCCCTATATGTCACTATTTGTCACCTCTTGGACTTTGGATCACAAAGGCCTAATAGTAAATCCTTTCACGAAATTTTCCAACATTGCTTAACTAACGGTTACGAATGTAATGTTGCGGGTGCTTCCAGTAAAACAGTTGATGTTGTTCGAACATTTAAAGTTATACTTGCTGCACTGGTGCCTACGACAATTCATTCAAGTATGTACTTCCGTGAAGATAACAAACCTTTATGATCAAACCAAATGGATAGAGAGCGAAATAGGTAAAGAGAGAACAAAATCCCCTCAGAGAAAACAATAATTCTAAATGAAGTATTACAAGGCAATAATAAATTTGTGTTACTAAGTTTTGCAACCGCAAATTGCTGAATGCTGTGAAATTGACGTCCTTCAGGATACTTACTTACTTACTTAGCTGGTACTTCTATGCAATCCCAGTGGATTATATACCGCACGTAGAAAAATATTATAAGCGCCTCGATCTTCTGCGCTTCTTCTCCAGTTAGTCACACCGAGTTCTGTAAGGTTCTCAGTAACCTGGTCTTTCCAACGGAGTTTTGGTCGCCCTCTTCTGCGCCGTCCATCGAGTTCATTGTCGAAGACTTTTCGAGCTGGAGCATTTTCGTCCATGCGTACAACATGACCTAGCCAACGCAATCGTTGCACCTTAATGCGCCTGACCACGTCAATGTCAGTGTACAGCTCATGATTCATACGACGCCGATACTCTCCGTTAACAATGATGGGCCCATATATTTTACGGAGTATTTTTCTCTCGAATACCGCCAGAACCGACTCATCCGCTTGTGTCATAACCCAGGATTCTGAGCCATACATTAACACAGGTAGAACCAGTATCTGGTATAGCTGGAGTTTTGTTCGTCGAGAGAGGGATCTGTCATTGAATCGCTTGTTTAGTCTGTAGTAGCATTTATTTGGAAGCAGGATTCTTCTCCGGATTTCTAGGCTGACATTATTTGCTTTGTTGAAGGCGGAGCCTAGGTAGACAAAATTATCTACCACCTCGAAATTATAGTTGTCAACGTTCACGCAGTTTCCCAAACGAGTAGATTCTTTGTTCGTTGAAACTAATAACTTCGTTTTGTCCTCGTTCACCGTTAGGCCCATTTTCGCTGATTCCTTCTGTATACCTGAGAAGGCTGCAGTCTTTCGACCGATGATGTCTACGTCATCAGCGTACGCGAGTAGCATGTGGCTTTTGTTGAATATAGTGCCACTCGTGTTTACTGCAGCTTATCTCATTATCATCTTCATCACAATGTTGAAGAGATCGCACGATAGGCCGTCGCCTTGTTTAAGGCCTCGTCTGGTATAGAATAGCTTCGTTAGGTCCTTACCAATCTTCACTGAAGACTTCGTGTCAGTCAGCGTCATTCCGCAAAGACGTATCAGCTTCGCTGGAATACCAAACTCAGCCATTGATTCAAGTAATTTCTGCCGTATCGGGCTGTCGAAGGCAGCTTTATAGTCGACAAAAAGATGGTACGTGTCGATCTGTTTCTCTTGGGTCTTTTCCAGGATTTGCCGAAGTGTGAAAATCTAATCAGTTGTTGATTTTCCAGGTCTAAAGCCACACTGATAAAGCCCGATCAGGTTGGATAACACTGGCTTTAGTCTTTCACATAGCACACGCGACAGGACCTTATATGCGATGGGTAAAAGGCTGATCCCGCGGTAGTTGGAGCACACACTTGGATCACCTTGTTTCAGCACAGGACTTAATACACTTACATTCGAATCGTCGGGCATGCACTCTTTGATCCAAACCGTGCGCAGGAGCTGGTGCATGCTCGTTATCAGCTCCTCGCCACCGGACTTGAAGAGTTCTGCGGGCAGACCGTCGACACCGGCTGCTTTGTTGTTTTTCAGCGGCAATATTGCTCTTCTTACCTCGGCTTGACTTGGTGGTGGGCAATCTAAGCCGTCGTCGACAATTGGCGTGATAACTTCACGTGCGCTGCCCTCTGGAACCAGCAGTTGCTGGAAGTGTTCTCTCCATATGTGCAGCTGACTTTGCGTACCCGTGACCAGATTTCCATCATTGTCCTTATAGGTGGGGAGGCCATTAACGTAGCCACTTGCTCTTACATTCTGGTAAAATTTTCTGGCCTCACCTCTATCCCAGTATCATCTGACGTTTTTTTCGCTTAAATAGCTGACTCGCCTGTTTTCCTTTCTCCTTATGCCGTTCCCTAACAGCACGGGTTACAATTGCCCTATAAGCAGCATCCCGTTCCTCAGACGTACCAGGATTGGTCTGAGCGACGCTTTTCATATCCCAGCACGGTTATTCCGGCGGTTTCCATGGAATGCGCAATATGCGTTGTGTCGTAAATGTTGGGAGAGCTTTTTGGAGTAGGCAGTAGCTATCTCTGGGGTTTGCAGCTTCGCGATGTCCGCTCTGCTCAATATTGTGCGCACCTTGGCTGCAACCAGGTAATGATCCGAATCAATATTAGCACCACGGATCACACGCACGTCCATGACACTAGATGCATACCTGCCATCAATTACCACATGATCAATTTGATTTTTTGTGTTTTGATCGGAGGATAGCCAAGTTGCCTTGTGGATATCTTTGTGCTGGAATCTGGTTACACTCACTACCATGTTCCTTCCCGCTGCGAAGCTAACCAGCCTAAACCCGTTGTCTGACGTGTCGGTATGCAGGCTGAATTTACCGATCGATGGACCAAGAACCTCCTCCCCTATCTATTTTTGCATTAAAGTCTCTCAGAACAATTTTAATGTCGTGGCCAGGGCAGCTGTCGTATGTTTCCTCTAGGCGCTCGTAAAATGCATCTTTAATCTCATCGTCTTTATCTTCCGTCGGGGCGTGTACACAAATCAGCGTGATGTAAAAATATTTCGCCTGGATGCGAATGGTGGCTATTCGGTCACTTACAGGGTTAAACCGCGAGACCATGTGTCGAAGTCTCTTGCCGACTATGAAACCACATCCAAATTCGTGTCTTTCTACATGGCAGCTGTAAAAGATGTCACAGTTCTTTCGTCGTGTGCATCCCTGTCCCGTCCATTTCATTTCCTGTATGGCGGTGATGTAAGCCTTGTATTTGTCGAGGACATCCGCCAGTTGGATAGAGGCACCATCTCTGTAAAGAGTTCGGACATTCCAGGTGCATATCCTTAAATCATAGTCCTTATATCTTTTGCGGAGGTCGTCAACATTTGGGGGGGTTCTTGTTTTATCTTTTATCCGTGTTTTCATAATAAATTTTGTTTAAGGAGAGTGGCTTATTAGGCCACCGCTCCCGATCCTAGTTTCTTGGGGCTGCCAAAGCCACTAAGAGAGCCTGTGTTGAGCTTCAGTAACTTCTGTTACCTACTTCCTAAGACGCATCGGTGGTAGCATGCCGATTAGGTTACTCAACGTTTCGCCTTCTAACTCTAGCTAACTTCTAAGCGGTTGGCTTAAAGTCATTGCCCGGGGAATACTTGGTCTAAGACCGGAAGTAGTTAGCTGCTTGGACAGTGCCACAAAGGAATCGCTTCTGGTCACTCCCAAGTGAGTGACAATCAGTAACTTTCAACCTCTGGGCAAAGTCCCATTCCTTCAGGATAACAAACCATTAAAGGGCGAAATAGGTGAAAAGGGAACAAAATACTCTCAGAGAAAATAATAATTATTAATTGAGTTTTATTTTTTAATTTTTGCCACCCCAATAGACAAAAAACGAAGCGAAGGGAAAAATGGAGGAAAAGAAAAACATTTTATAATTATTTTTTTTTGAAAAAAAAATGTAAAATTATGTATAATATATTTTCGAATTATAATTCGAAAAATAAAGTGTTAAAAAATACCACTTGGTTTTTGTGGTGTGATCTCTTAGTGTCTACGGGATAACCCAAAGACAATATTTGTAATAGGTTTCATTTTGTTACACAGGTTAAACTTTTAAAAGAAACCACAATAGTTTAACCGTTTCAAACTTGCTACAACAAAAATATATTAATAGTAATATGCAATAGATACATACCTTAATGTTTGTCAATCCTCGTTCGATGCAGTGATAACCGCCCAAGTTCTCCAACAGCTGATACGTTTCTTCAGATATATGTATCTTCATTGCCTCACCAGAGCCTTCCATGCGTGATGCCGTATTTACGGTATCGCCAAACAGACAATATCTTGGCATCTGTTAAAATTTGGTGCGAAAATTAAAGAACTTTGCATTAAGTACCCACAAGAATATACACAAGCTCTCACTAGTGAAATAATCACAATGCTGCTACTTCATTATAAACTTTGCACATTTGCGAACATAACTTATTCACGTTATACCACCTACCTTCAAACCGACTACACCTGCCGCACACGGTCCAGAATGTACGCCAATGCGTAGTTGCAGTGTTTCGCTGGGCTTATGGTGAATTTTTAAATTAGCCACACTCTGCAAAAGGTGCAATGCTAATGAAGCAATTTCACCCACATGTCGTTTGCCATTTCTTATTGGAAGCCCCGACACGACCATGTAAGCGTCACCAATCGTTTCCACCTAAAAGAAAGTGCACAATATGTTGCAAGTATTTAAAATAATACATACGAATCGGCGAAATGAATAATAACTGAAATGTTTGGCTCTTTGTAAAACAGATGCAGAAATAAAATGTTGTTATAAGAAAATTTGTATATAATATATACTCAGAGGCGAAATTAGCAAGGCCTCTACAAGCTGGCAGGCAACAAGGCCTTCTGAGACGTTCCAACATTATGTCTTTAAGGCCTTGTTTTCACATGTCTTGTTTTCTCCCTTCTCATAGAAGGCATGAAAAGAAAAAGCGACGAGGAAGCTGTTCGTGTGTTTTTCTTAAAACAGTTAATGATTAGCTTCAGTCACACAATTCGAATGCATCTTCATAGGCTAGATGGTAGCATGGCTGACTGACAATAGCGAGGTAGTTAGTTCAAACTTCAGTTAAGTATACTGTCGTTAGAACCTTCTTTTCTTTCCGAGTGTAAGTACGGAAAGAAATATATAGAAGAGAGAAGTATATAAAAATTAACTAAATAAGTTAAGGGTGACCAGCTGTATATGTTTTTTCAAGTCCTTCTTTTCTCTGTGTATGCAGGCCTTCTTATCGGAAGCGACTATGGAAGGCCTTGCCACCCCTATGTTATTTGGAGGAGGAAATGCAGAGCGCAGGCCTCTTAACTGCTATTGAAGGCGTTCTATAACGCCTTCTAGGTTCTTCCTTTCGCCGCTGGGTACAAATATAATACATTTGTTTATATATTGTATATTATATAGCGAACATAAAAACCAGTAAGAAAGTTTCAGTCGGCAAAACTTTCAGTAGATCATATAATTTTCTGGTATATTGATAACACAAGGGAACAAGGTATTTGTTGTTTAAGAACTGAATATTGTTTTAAAGGTAATTTGGGACGCTGAATCCAAATCTGCACTTAGTTTTTTTGTATCAGCTCGACTTTTCGCGATATGCGGTTATGTCCATAACTAAGGCACTTCCACTACAAATATTTAAATAACTTGAAAACGGTTCACCATATTCAATTAAAAAAAAAAACTTGAACTCGTCAACAAAATTATCTTTAATCCGTGCCTACATTGTTTTTAATTTGGCTTAGTAGTTTCAGAGATATCGTTGTAGTTTTAAAAAATAAAACAAAAAATTCACAAAAAAAAAAAAAATTTGTTTTTTAAAAATTCATAAAAAAAATTATTGCAACAAAAATCACAGTGTTTGTCTTAAAACATTTAGCTTAATATAGTGTGAATCAAATGAGCTTTATTTCATTGAAATATCTGCACAACTTTTGATTTTGTCAACAATTTACTGAGATAACTAAATTTACAAAAATCACGATTTCCATACAAAAATAACATTTATTAATATGTTTGTGAAAGTGTAACTCGAGCAAACCTTAACGGATCGTTATGAAAATTTATCAGTATTAATATTTTTCGAAACGAACTTATGGGATTGTAAATGGGCGGAATAGCCCCACCCGTTCTGGTACCTCCCATACAAAATTACCTATTTTTGGATAATTAATATATCTTCGATAGCTGCCAAACAGACTACCGGAGGATATTGAAATTTGGTCAGTTTATTTATCTTGCAAAAGTAGACAAACCCTAAAAAAACCGAAAGCGTTGCCATACCCCTTCTGGTACCTCCCATACAAATGACCGAACTCACCCCAATAGTCTTACATACATATCTTTTTTGTGAGTACACTGAATTCAGTCAAACTATGCGGAAGTTTTACGGTTATGAAAATATAAATCTGGAATAAATTTGCACTATATCGGATCACCCCTTCTGGTACCTCCCATACAAAATTACCTATTTTTGGAAAATTATTATTTCTTCCTTAACTTCCAAATTGAAACCTGCCGATTAATTAAATTTGGTCTGTTAATTAATATTGTAATAGGAGGCAATACTAAAAATTAAACTATAAATAAATTTGCAAATTTGTCATGATTTTTAAAAATACAAAATTTTAATTTTTTTTGGGTAAAAACAAAAAATTGCGAAAAATCTGTTATCACCGAATTTAGCATAACTCATTCAATTTTCAATCGATTATTATGTACATACATGTTTTAGAAAGCTATCTTAATATGATATTCAATAAAGCTAATAAAAATAACAATTTGCCCCCAACCGATTAACTTTCAGCGTGAAGTAAATTAAAATGTGTAATTTTTTGTGTATTTTTTTTTTTTTTTTTTGGATAAAACAGCCTTTACTCAGTCATTTTTTTTTTGTAATATTAAAAAATTTGATTTTTTTCAAAGGTAACAACGATATCTTTAATAAAAAAATAAAATTTTAAAATCCGGCTTATGAAAAAAAAAATTATGATTTTTTGAACTATAATTTTTTGGAAAAAAGTCGAAAATACGATTAGTACCTGTAACTTAAAAATTCGAGCTGATGGAGAAAAATGGAGATTAGATTTGAAATCAGCGACCCCAAATTAGTAAAAAACAGCTATCGAATTCCAAACAACACTCAAAAAGTTCAATTTTGTTCCCCTGTGTAATATTACTCGATTTATAAAGTTGGCGGAGTGGTATATTTGTATGGGTGGTACTAGAAGGGGCGTGGCTAGACTACCAGTTTTTCTTCAAAGCTTAATCCTGCTTTAGCTTTACTAAATACAGAATTTAGACATGATCACGTTGGGTGTATTGATATTATTACTTCATTTTTAAAGTGGGCGGAATGGTACATTTGTATGGGAGGTTTCAAAAGGGGCGTGGCTAGACTTCCAGATTTGTTCTCCAAAACTTTATCCTGCTTCAGCTTTACTAAATACAGAATTTGGACACGATCATGTGGATGTATAATTAATATTAATCGATTTCTAAAGTGGGCGCTACCAGATGGGTATGTGAGGTACCAGATGAGAGGTGGCTAGACTTCCAGTATTTTTCTCCAAAACTGTATCCTGCTATAGCTTTACTAAATACAGAATTTGGGCACGATCGCGGTGGTTGTACTTAAATTAGTACTCCATCTTTAAAGTGGGCGGAATGGTACATTTGTATGGGAGGTATCAAAAGGGGCGTGGCTAGACCATCAGTTTTTTTCCCAAAACTTTTTCTTGCTATAGCTTTAGTTTTAGGAGTGCGAAGTGGTACATTTGTATGGGAAATATCGGAAAGGGCGTGGCGAGACTACCAGTAGGGACTTTTGGGCGAGATTTCTAAAGTGGACGGAATGATATATTTGTATGGGAGGTACCAGATGAGGCGTCGTTATGTAGCCCATTTGTAATACCGTAGCCCATTTTCGGTTGCGAAAGTTATCGTGCGTACTAGCCGGAAAGACAGGCAGACGGACATGGCTCAAACGACTTAAAAAGTTTTGAATTGAATTTGGTTCAAAGAAACTTTGGGTCTTAAGTGAGTAATGTAATTGAGTAATCAATATTACATGCGATTTAACAAAAATTGTTTATTATTTATGCTTCGGTTTTTTATACCTTTACCCAACGGGTAGGAGGGCATATCTCATTTGATACGACCCAAAAGTGTAACACATAGAAGGAGTCACTTTAAACCAAATTCGATTTATGACTTTTTAAGTCATTCGAGCCATGTCCGTCTGTCTGTCTGGCTGTCCGGAAGTCTAACCGCGCGCCTTATGGTATCTCCCATACCCATCTAGTACCGCTCACTTTAGAAATCGAGTAATAATATCAATATAAAAAAAAAAACTTAATTTCCCTTTGCACCCCATGAATGAGGTGTGGGATAGCTTCTCGCGTTGTTGTGAATTAACACGCTTTCTATTTTTAGATTTACAACTAACGGCACCTACTTGTTTATCGACGAATGCGAACGTCACTATTTGAGAAGCTCTTACTAGACACGCCGATTGAATCGACGCTTAATACTGCGAAGTTGCTGTCAACAACATTCGAGGGGAGCCGACAATGAAAGAAAAATTTATTTATTTATTTTTGTTTCTTATTAAGATGACAGGAGCCAGGTTTGAACCTGCGATCTCCCGCATGGTAGTCGCGTGTTCTAGCCACTATGCCACGGCCGGTCGGTAATATCAATATACTAGAACATTTTATCTTTTACTGAGGATGAGGGTATATGTATGTTATGTTTTCGACTGAAACTTTCTATCTGATTTTTTAAATAAGTTAAAAAATTCTCTCTGTCATAATGCTGACCAAATTTGCTCGTAATTCTTCGTTGATTGGCCACCATTCTTCTTTGAGGTCAAAAATTGTTTGTTAGTGATAATTTTCCTTTTCCACGGCGAGCCAACTATCCCTAAATGTTCTCGATTAGGTTTGGTCAGGAGAACACGCAGGTCAGTCAATAGTAATAATATCATTAGACTAGAACCATTCTTGAGTATGTCTACTCTTACGTACTGATGAGTAGTCTTGTTGGAAAATCAATATTTCATTTGGGTTACTCTCTATAAAAGTGGCACCAATTATTCCTAAAAAACATAGACATATTCCATAGAATTCTTCCGACAACTTGGAAATGCCAAATCAATCATACCGTTACTGCAAAATGCTCCCCATACCTTTAGCGAACCGCCACAGAAATTTCGTCCAGAGAAATTCTGTGGTTTATTTCGTAAATCACTCCAATAACAATTGAAACTAGTAAGGCGGTTATCTTCGGCTATGCCGAAGCTCAGATACCCTTCACCATTTGTAAAAATGGTGGTAAAACTGGTTATTTGCACTACGACTATATTTTATTAAACTTTGTACCACAAAACAGGGGATTTGGTGAGAAGTGGACGTTACTTTTAGCTTCACACATCCATTTTGTATGTAATTTTGTATAGATTTTATTCGATTTTATGAATTTTGTAACTCCCCAAATATGGGAAGTTGTGTGGGATGTGGGAGTAGTTTAAATCCGATCATGCCTATCTTAGAACTTAACCTCTGCTTACATACCAAATTGCAAACCTAAAGCTCATAAACTATAGGGATATACAGACGGACACCCCCAAAAAGGGGGAAAATTGTATGGAAGGTGGGAGAAGTATTCATCCGATATTGCTCAACTTACAAAGTAAACTCCTATTATAGGATTAAAGCTTGCATATACAATTTCAGCTCAATATTTTCTAACCTACGGCTATAATCGGGAGGCAGTTAAGCAGCCACCCCAAAAAAATTTAGTTTGAATGGGAGGTGGGAGAAGTTTTTGACCGACATTGCTTATCTTAAAAAGTAGCCTCCGCTTAGATATTGAATCTTACACACACCCCCAAAAAGAGGGATTTTGTATGGGAGTTGAGAGTAGTTTTTGACCGATCAGTCTCATTTTAATATTCAACCTCCGCTTAGAGTAGGGAAGCTTGCATACATTATTTCAGCTTGATTGCTCTTAAATTACTACTGTTATCGCGGGACTGACATACAGACACCCCCAAAAAGAGGGATTGTGTATGGGAGGTGGGAGTAATTTTTGACCGATCGGTTTCATCTTACTACTCAACCTTCGTTTATGGTAGGAAAGCTTGCACACAAAATTTTAGCTTGATTGCTCTTAAACTACAGCTGTAATCGTAGGGATAGACCCCAAAAAGGGGGAGATTGTATGAGAGGTGGGAGTAGTTTTTGACCGATCGGGCTCATCTTACCACTTACCCTCCGCTTAGTGTAGGGAAGCTCACATACAAAATTTCAGGTTGATTGCCCTTAAACTACAGCTGCAATCGTAGGGAGAGACCCCAAAAAGGGGGAGTTTGTATGGGAGGTGGGAGCAGTTTTTGACCGATCGGTCTCATCTCACTACTCAACCTACGCTTAGTGTAGGGAAGCTTGCATACAAAATTTCAGCTTGATTGCCCTTAAACTACAGCTGTAACCGCAGGGATATACCCAAAAAAGGGGGAGTTTGTATGGGAGGTAGGAGCAGTTTTTGACCGATCGGGCTCATCTTAGAACTCAACCTCCGCCTAGTGTTGGAAAGCTTGCATACAAAATTTCAGCTTGATTCCCCTTAAAATACGGCTGTAACCGCAGGGATAGACCCCAAAAAGGGGGAGTTTGTATGGGAGGTGGGAGTAGTTTTTGACCGATCGGGCTCATCTTAGAACTTAACCTCCGCTTTGATGATAGAAGCTTGCATTCCAAATTTCAGCTCGATATAACATAAAGTGCGGCTGTAATCGCGGGGACAGACAGACGGACAGACGGACAGACGGTCACCCTTAAATCGACTCAGATTTCGATGCTGATCATTTATATATATATATTGTTATACCTACCACGCCTCCTTATGGGCGTTACAAATGGAAGAACAAAATGAATATACCCTTCACTCCGTTCATGCGCATGGTGAAGGGTATAAAAATAGAATTGTGTAGGATGATTAATTCACTCTTTTATAGGCACATACGCATGGTTTATGAATACAAAATTTTCCAGGATCAAAATTAGTCAATTATTGACTTCAATAATCAAAACTGACTTTGGATTGAAATGTGTCCAATGGGCGCAATGTAGTCTTTCATCGAATATTGGGCATCAACAACCACTGACAACACAAAACAACACATGGTGTAAGGACGTACTTCATTTAGCGTTTTAAACTAGAGGAGTCTGGATAATTAACTTCCAGTATTAACCACTGTTCGATTCACTGCTTTACATTTGATAGCAACAATTTAACTATAATTACCTTATAGACATCATAGTTGGATATAATTGAATCGCAACAGGTATACAAATCATTTAACATGCCCACCACTTCAAAGGGAGTACTCGTGGTGCAGAGTTCAGTGAATCCAACGATATCACTAAATAGAATAGTTACACAGTCGAAACACTCTGCCTCTACAGGCTCGCCCCGTTTTAATGACTCGGCAACCGATCTGAAAATAAAAACACAACAATTTTAAGGTATGTGTGTGCCATGTCTGCAGTCAACGCATGTCTATTACATCCCACAGCTATTTAGTGCAGTTACCTTGGCAACATTTGATTTAACAGCATATCCGTTTTCTTTTTCTCCTCATACAGCTGCGTTGTACGCTCCTGCACCAGTCCCTCTAAATTGTATGCATATTTCTCCATTATGGATAGCATGTTATCAAATATGTTGGGTTTTCTAAAATTATAAGCAACACAATGAATAAATTGCATGTTAAGTAGCTACAAGCGGGTATGCTAGGTTAAGTTTGTCAAGCGTTTATGTTATACTAAATATATCTTTTATTAGAATAGTAATTAATTTTCCGTGCAATTTATGCCACAATGCTGAACATACTTCGGAGGATAGTCTATTAGAATAGCGTGGCTTACGAACAATATATTGCAAATAGAAAATCGAAAAAATGCCAATCTATAAAACGTCGTTGTGCTTCATTGGCGAGCACAAAATAAGCAGCTCAATGTCCAGTTATTACATAAATTATGTAGTATTTGAAATTTTGTTAAAAAAGTAAGCTTTAATTTTGTTGGTGTGAATACATTTATATAATTGCTGAATCTACTCTACATCAACCCGGTGTAGATACTTCATTTATAAGGTTTTTCTTACAGTGAAAAAAGTCCATTAAGGATATATTTAAATTGTATTAAAAACTGAATTTTAAGGGAATTTTTTCGAAACTTTTTTGTTTTAATAGAATAAAATAATAACTGTATTCTAAATTAAAAAATAGAATAATAAAATGTTTTTGCATCATATATCTTAAAAAAAAATGTGTTTTAGATTCATAAATTTTAAACAAAACTTCAGAAAATTTGGATTCTGTTACATTTGTTGAAAATAATTTTTTTTCGTCAATATATTATGTTACTACTATATGGGTTTATTTTCAGCTAAAACTTTTAATTAAAAAAACAAATGGAAATTGAATCAAAAATTAAAACAGAAATATAAAAATTCTTCCTTTATGAACATTGCCGGTATATTTAACTTTACAATCCATTTAATGTTGTATTTTATATCTGCATCTTTTTGATGACAAAATGTTTATTTCTTAAAGTGATCGCATATAAACTGGAACGTACGGTAATTTATGCACAATTTCTCAATACTGAGATATTCGACTGATAAACTACAAACGCATATTAAAGAGCATAATGATAAACAGTCAGTGCATATTACTAAGCCTACTGTCTTGGGTTTAGAAAAATTATTTTCTACTTATATGTTTTTTAATTTAGAGAATATTTTTTGTTTCGCAGACGCCTCAATGTAAGTTCATCAATATTTTAATGTCGTATTTCCTGTTTTGAATGTGATATTTTGTCAATAAAAATAATAGGATGTACTTACAAACCAGCTTGTAGTTCCTTTAATTTCATACGCACTAATCGTATGTCTGGACGAAGTTCTGGATCCTCTTCCCAACATGATCGCAAACACTGTCGAATGTAGTCAGGTACATCAAGTTGAGAGACAGATGGACGGAATACTCCATGGTGAAGTAGTTCAGGTTGTTTGACAAAAGTTACAATTTCTGAAAGTAAAAAGAAAAAGTAAAACTAATACAAATAAAATAATAAATGAGGAATTGGGGATTTGCTATGCTTTTAATAACTACTAAAAATTAATTTAAAAAAACATTTTGTTTTTTTTTTGGTATGATTGTGAGTAAAACTTAAAATGTTAACAAAAAATATTTTTTTTGAGAAATAATATCTTATATAAAAAATATAAATTTTAGAAAGATGTACATTTAATTGTCATCAAATCAGTGGATAACCATATCGCGACCTAAAGTTGTAAAGGTTGTAAGTCCACTGTTTGCATAAATGTGTTTTTTGATGTAGAACGCAAGATAAATTGAAAACGCATCTGGCTTGAAAAAAAAACCACCAAAAATATACGCGTTGTCACCTTTTACAGCTGAATAGAAAATGTTCTAAGTCCCTACAGCATATACAAACAAAGCGAAAAACTTGTAAGTCCAGCATTTTTATATAAATAATTTTTTGATTTTGGGAGTAATCAAGTAGTCATAGCATTCCAATGCAAATGCATAAGGGTGGAGTCTCAGCGGAGGAATTTACAAGCATTTAGGCATATTTATACCCTCACCCTACGGGTAGAAGGGTATATACATTTGGTACGACCCAAAAGTGTACCACATAGAAGGAGTCAATTTAGACCCTATGTTTCTTTGAACCAAATTTGATTCATGACTTTTTAAGTCGTTTGAGCCATGTCCGTCTGTCCACCTGTCTGACTGTCCGGCTGGTACGCACGATAACTGTCGAAAAACGCAACCAAATGTTTTAATATTTTGCACCAGTATATATTTCCCCAAAACTACTTACGGTATTGCAAATGGGCTACATGGCCCGCCCCTTCTGGTACCTCCCATACATATACACCATTCTGCCCACTTTAGAATTCGAGTAATAATATCGATACACCCAACGGGATCATACCCAAATTCTGTATTTAGTAGAGCTTAAGCAGGATAAAGTTTTTGTGAAAAAATCTGGAAAATCGCGCCCCTTCTGGTACCTCCCATACCAATGTACCACTCCGCCCACTTTAGAAATCGAGTATTCATATCCATATAACGGAAAAATGTATGTTTTCCTAAAGGTGAGAGTATATGTAAGTCGGGTTGCCCGACTGAAACTTTCTTACTGGTTTATTGAAAAACTAATTCAACATGGAAAAGACCAACCATTTATAACCTATATATTGTGATCGATGTACATACCATTATGTAATGAGTAATGCCTAATTAAATTTATCAATTAAACATAAAATCTGATAATATACCTCATGAATAATATTTTTATAACATATTTTTTAAAAGAACGCACCAGCAATGAAGTAAGACTGTGTTTTTATTTGTAATATTAGTATAACATAAATAAAGTATTAAAATTTTACTAAAAAAATATATATAAATATAAAATATAGACAGAAATGGCTTAAACGACTTAAAAAGTCATGTATCGAATTTGGTTCAAAGAAACTTAGGGTCTAAAGTGACTCCTTGTCTGTGATACACTTTTGAGTCGTATCAAATGATACATACCCTCCTACCCGTAGGGTGAGGGTATAAAAATCTAGTGAATAAATTATAATTAACAATTAAAAAAATATAATAAAAAAAATTCGATTTATATATTCATAAAAATTTGTTATATGAAAAGGCGCTTAGTCCAAATTAAATCGATAAGTTAAAAAGCGAAAAAGTTCAAAGTCCAAAAAAATGCTCCTAAAAGTGTATAGTGCATTTTTTCAGAAAATTTTCTCAATATTACCAAAAATATGAGCAAGTTACACATAATTGCATTAAAAGTTTTGAAAAAGTAAGTCGTTAAAGGCAAAAGTAAAGTTTTTTTGTCCCTCCTGTAAAATATTGAATTTTGGACTTACAACCTTTATAACTTTAGGTCGCGATGTGTTGCCTTATCTTTTAACGAAATAGCTAATTTCCAAAAACTGTTCTAAAATTTCGGATTTTTACTAAAAATTATTTTTGTTATTTTATATAGAACTAGCTTTCCCAGCTCGCGTTGCTTCACCCGTACTTACAATGAACCTTCTTATGAATTTAAGCAATACAGGTAAAATGCCAACGCTTCATGTGACGAACGAATACCCTATTTATGTGATTGTAGCTTTATCCCATTGGTCTGAGTGATTGTATCGCTCTAGTCCCTTTTTATCCCTAAAAGTTCGAATTTTAAGAGATATTTCGTGTCGCACAACTAAAATGAATTTTGGAAAACCCCATTTGACAGTTCTCTAATTTAGGAGCAATTCTGTATACATTTTCGTAACTCTACCTTTAGGTATTTGATTTGGGTGATATCATCAGTTTTATCCCTTTTTCGGTATTTTTACAACTTATGAACGAATTTTAAAATTACTTCACATCGCACAATTTTTTAGACTATACCTTAAGCCGTTTATTACCAGTTTTATCCCTTTTCAGTCCTTTTTACCCCTATAAGGTATGAATTTCGAAAACCCTCCTTGCTTCGTTCTAATTCCATAGGGAGCAAGAATATAAAACTTACCATGATTAAATGATTAGCCGTTTGGTCTGGACGATAGTAACATTTTTAGAAATTGGATTTAAAAAAATACTTCAATCCAATTTGATGGTAAGCATTTCCATATCAATTTTCGCGATTATACCATTAGCCGATTGGTTTAGGTAATGGTACACCTTTATCCCTTATTGGAAATTTTTAACCCATAAAAGTACGAATATCCACAAATCCGTTCTTATGTGACGTTTACTCGGAAAGGGGAACTACCATCCAAAATTTCATCATCCTATCTACAGATAGTAGGTATTTTAAATATATTGATTATGATAATGTTATAACAATCGTTCTATTAATATGACCGACGTAACAATTGTTTCAAAAGGGGAGTGGCAATACCCATTTCCCAGGGGGACGTAATCCCCCATGTACCCTTTACATATGTAGCGAATCTCATCTTCATACCTTTAATGGCTCGCGAAATATGACCGATTGAAATTTTGGTTTGTGTGGGCGGTGCCACGCCCCTTTGTCTAAGTATGTTTTCATGTAGCCTATAATAGAGACCCTAGGGATAGTACTACACAGTGAAAATTTCATTGCAATCGGTTCATTAATTTCGCCCAGATAACGATATTTTCAAAAGGGGCGTAGCACCGCCCTTTTTCCAGCAAAACATAATCCTCTTTATATCAGTAACATATGTAGCAAATCACATCTTCATACCTCTAATGGCTCTTGAGATAAGACCGATTGAAATTTCGATTTGTGTGGGCGGTGCCACGCCCCTTTTGTATAATTATGTTTTCATGTAGCCTATGATAGAGGCCCTTTGGACAGTATCACACATAGAAAATTCTATTGCAATCGGTCCATTTATTAAGCCAATATTACTATTTTTAAAAAATAGGTGTGGCACCGCCCACTTTCTACAAACAAAGTATTTTTTCTTATACGACCTATATAGGTAGCAAATCTTGACCGTACATATAATGGTTCAAAAGATACAGTCATTTTAAAATTCCAGTTGTATGGGGCGGTGCCACGCCCATTTACCCCCTTTCAGCCCGAATTTCCAAAAATCCCCTAGTGCGCGCCTACGTCATAAAAGAAATCTACATTCTAAATTTCACGGTTCTAGCTTTAGCCGTTTGGGCTGGGGACTGATCAGTCAGTTTTCAAAATTGATGTATTTTCTTTGTTCCTTACCGGGGATCCATTTTACTGAAATGATTCAAATAAGGTATTATTTGCACGTGAACAATTGTATAAGAAACGATAGGGAAATTGTCACCTGCCGGAAGACTCTTTTTTACAACTGATCGAATATAGTCTTCATTTTCAAAAAAAAAAAATAAAAATTAAAATACGCCCTTTTTGGAATTTTCTTACTTGCGATGCTTTGAAGCAACATAGCACTGATAAAAATATGTTGCAACATTGAAGCAACATATTTGCATCAGTCTTTTAGCAGTTTAATTTCAAATTTTATTGCAATCCAAAGATATAAAATACTTTACAATCCCGGAAAAAACTGAGCTCCCAAAACTAAATTTTGTTTAAAAAAAAAAATTTTTATGGAGAGAAATTCGCTATAGAGAAGTTCGTTATAGAGAAGTTCGACTATAAAATAATAATGTCGGCCTGAGTTAAAAACAACTAATATTGATCACAAACAGTTGCGACTTTGCGCTGAGCAAGCGATTTATTGACACAGCCCTCTCTCGACTAACACCTGTATTGCTATACAGCACACAATCCTAGGTATTGACACTAGCGGATAAATCTATTCTAGGAGCCTTCGAGAGATAAATACTTCGCAAAATATTTGAACCCATCATCGTTAGTGGCGAATACTGTTGTCTAATGAACCATAAGCTGTATAACGACATTAACGTAACCAAGCAACGCTTTCAAATAGACCGAATACGCTTGGACACATTGTACGAAGCAATGAAAATTCTCCAGCTCGAAAAGACCTTGGCAATAAAATCGATGGGTGGAGCATGAGGGGCAACTAAAACTTCACGACAAATGCACAGCAGTTCAGAATTCGGAAAACTAGGTCAGGCGGAAGAGAACGGTTTTAACCATATTCATAATATTCATTGTGTTTGAGACGTATGATCTTATTTTGTGGTAAGTGCAGTTGGTGTTGCCTTTATTAGAACGAAAACGTGATTTCGTTTCGTTTAGGCGGTGCGAGAAAATTTTTTGTGTGACCGGTTGTTGGAGACTTGAATATCATAGCAATTCGTTATCGATAACACTCCTGACAGAAAAAATTTTCGACGGATCCCTTGTGTCTGAACGCGCCTTGACCCTAACTTTCGTATGTACTGACTGATGTACGTAATAAATAAAATACAACATAACTCATAAATTTCATATTGCACATAATATGCCATGACCTTAATAAATAGCTTATTGCAACACAATAACTTTTAAACAGATTAAGTTAAGCTTTAATAAAGCTTTTGTTGCAAAAGCTAAACCCAAATGACGAGATACAACCGTGTATATAGAAAAAGTGATCACAATCCACCTTGAGCAAAAACAATTCCATTATATTACTACTGCAACCAACTTGGGAAAACAAATGATGCAAAAGTTCTTATTTTTGGGGCAACTTTAACGTGAGATTCTTAGAATTAAGTCCCAAAATAATGTGTTTTACTGTGTTATTTTTTTGTTTTGATTGTTTATACATCACGAACATTATTCAATTATTTATGAGGATAAAACAAGAATCAAAAACAGTTATAATCTCTAAAAATAAATAGAAGAAAGCCTACAGTAAAATTAGTTATTTTACAAAGCGTGAAGATAATGTCAAATATTTTCCCAGTAGGAAGTGTGTGCTAGACATACTCAAGGATAGGTTGATGACCTTAGTAAATCTTTGGTGACATTAAGGGTACCGTCCATACAAATCGTCGACGAAATTTTCATACAAGTGTTGGCTTTGTCATGCATGACTTGATGAGCGATAATGTCGGTCAAATTTTTGTTGATGCCTTTTCAAGCGACCTGTCGCCCACACAATCATGCACGACCTGATGGGTCACAATGTCGGTCAAATTGTCGTTGATGCCCATATAAGCGACACGTCGCCTACACAATCATGCACGACCGGATGGGTAAAAATTTCGGTAAAATTTTCGTTGATGCCTATATATGCCTAGAATTGTCATTCAAGACATATTAGTATGACTTTGTATATACATTGGTGGCATTTTAAAAGATGGATTTTTAGTTTGATTATACTTTTGTAAAACTACTGACCAAGAGAGAAGTGAAGGATATAAACTTTTATATGGCATGCACATTTATTCGAGATTTCAAACTAGCAAGTTTACTCGTCCGTTTAATAAACTAAAATTTTTTTTGTCAGATTCCATTTTTCTTTTTCCCATTATTACAGCAACACATTTTTTTCCCTTTGATTTTGTTGAATGTGTTTGATTCACGACAACATAAGTATTTTGTCGGTCAACATGTCGTCAACCGAGTGTTTTGACGACAAATACATAAATTTTTCACATTTTTTCTTGAGGACAGCGTTGACGACAAAGTCGTGTATGACGAAACTTCCTACTGGGGTATTTGAAAATCGAAATGTTGGGGAAATATATTTTTTGAACAAACCGGAAAACGGTCAAGCATACATAGGCATCAACGATAATTTGACCGACAGTTTCACCCAACAGGTCGTGCATGATAGTTTAGGCGACGTGTCGCTTATATAGTCATCAACGACAATTTAACCGACATTGGCATCCATCATGTAGTGCATGATTTTGAGGGCGATATGTCGTTTGTATAGGCGTTAACGAAAATATGACCGACATTGTCGCTCATCAGGTCGTGCATGACAAAGCAGACACTTGTATGCAAATTTCGTCGACGATTTGTATGGACGGTCCCCTAAATGTAATCAACGATTTACATTGGTCATGCACCTATCCTTGAGGATGTCTTGCAGACACTTCCTACTGTGTATAGTTAGGATGAATATAAGCCACTAAATTGGAATAATATGAGACCTTGACAGTGAAAAGGGGGCTTATGTGCAAAAACCAATTATCGAGTAAACGATCTTAAAGTTAACAATTTAATATTGATACTTCTTCACGCTTTAAAGGCTTCAAACTTCTCATTTTGGGGTTTTGGGGGTCGTTGATTACGAATCCGGTGTTGGGTTTTGAAAATTCATAATTGCGGATCCCATATGGCTGACAAGAAAATTAAAAACCTATCGGATGTGCTTAAAACCGGCTACCCGGGGGTTTTCGGCGTCGCTGATTTCGAATATAGCATAAGATTTTTAATATTCAAAATGGCGGATCCAATATGGCTGACAGTTTTAAGCAAATCCAATAAGTTTTTGAATTTGTTGTGCAACATATTGGATTCGCCATCATGAATTTTAAAAACTAACACCGGATTCGTTATCAGCGACCAGAAAAACCCTAGAGCATGGAGTCATCATTTTTTTCAATCAGGTTTTTTCCCTTTTCTTGTTTTTTTTTTTTGCAGAAGTACTGTTCTTTAGCTTCTGTTTTAATAAACTTTTTGCAAGTTATGACTTTTTGGTTTGCACCAAGTACTCTATCACAGAATCCCAAAAAAAATAGAAAAATGATTTTTTGACATAAGCAACCTTTCACTGTCCAGGTCACATATGTTTAAGTTCGAATAAATAAACCTTGTTTACATTTGTTTTAATCTAATGGAAACCGCAAAACAAACAAACACAAGAGTTCCCTGTTTTTTTTGCATAAAGCTTTATTGCACAAATGTAAGATTTTACTTTGTTTTTCTATTTTAACTATTTATCTAAAGTACAAATGTTTTGATTATCAATATTAAATGTAAGACAAGTGCTGTACTTACCCTCGTGAGTATATGTCGTTTCACCCCATGGCCCCTTCCGGCCAATTATTTCATACAAAACAATTCCAAAAGAATAAACATCTCCTTTTTGAGTACCACGCGCTGGCTGGGTACGGTCTCTTAAAATCTCTGGGGCTTTCCATAAATCACGTTTCAATTCCATTTCTCTTCTATTGAAATAAGTTTAGCGCACAGAACATGAAATTAACAGTAAAAGCGTGAAAACAAAAGAGACATGTCATAAAGTTAATAATTTCTCCTTAAATAAATATTTGAAAAGTTTTTCAATTTTATGTTTTGTTTAACAACATTTAAAGCCACCTTGAATTCCAATCATCACGAAGAATCAAAAAGTTATTCTCGTTCGTTTCCACCTTAACTGTGAAGTTTTGAAGGTGGATAGAGTTATGTACGTTAACGAAATATTTCGGTTAATTGCAACAACAAATAAAATATAGGTTGCATGCAATTTAAATTAGGTCTTCCGTATTTTTCATTATTATAAGGACACTACGTTAAATGTCCTTAATTAAGTATTTTATTTAATTCGATTACCAATGCTTATTAACTTACTTGTGTGGTTCTTCTTGGCCAGCCTTGAATTCGTGCAAACCAAAATCCGAAATTTGACAGACCCAACGAGAATCGATGAGACAGTTGCTTGACCTTAAATTTCCATGTGATATGATTTCGGAATCGTGAAGAGCTATCATGCCCTTTAGGACATCACTAACCAGTGAGGATATGAACATATGATCCAAGTGTAAATCTTCGTTAGCCAAAACATCTTCAAGGCTGCCACGGGCACAGTAGGTGTTGAATATTATGACGGAACCATGATCTATGGAGACCCCAATGAAGTTTATGATGTTTTCATGACGGAGCTAGAGGAATAAGAGAAAATGGCAATTAATAAAGGAGAAAAAGTTTATTTAGTTTCCATCTTAAAATAATTCATGTCGTCAAAATAACTGATTTTAATTGGTTTTTTGATGTCGGTTAACCGGTTTTTCAAAAGGAGTCTTTTCACGGAACATGGCCAGGTTACTAACACTGTGGCACAATATTTAACTTTTCGAATCGGAATGGGATGAAACCAAAAATAAATGAAACTAGACATTCCGCATAACAAAACTCTAAGGGGTTTTTATAGTTTAGTGCGAGATTTCTTTTTACATGCATTTGAAGTTGATGATTTTGGAACTTTGGCTAACAAGAAAAAAATCGTGGAAATAATGCTTATTTATTATTTGTATTCAGAAAAGTTGTGGTATCTAACTGTTTTAGGTGTCTAGGAATCCATTTTTGATATTTATTTTAATTGTGAGCGCCGCCTTTGCATTTTTATGTCTTTCCTCCTGATTATAGTCGTACAGTAAGAGCTATCGAGCTGAAATTCCTCTAAGCTTAGAATAGTTCTAAGATAGACTTGATTGAATAAAAACTACTACCACCTCTCTTCCAAATTTTACCTTTTTTGTGGTCTGTCCCTTAGATCACAACTGAAGATTAAGAGCTATGGAGCTGAAAATTGGTATACAAACTTCTATCCTCTTAGCGGATATTAAGTTTAAGATTGGCATGATCAAACAAAAACTACTACCACCTACCATACAAACTCCTCCTTTTGGGGATATCAGTATGTTTATCCTCGTGATTACAGACGTAGATTAACAGCTATCGAGCCGAAATTTGGTACGCAAGCTTCTATTATCTATTATAGGTTTTTGTGCAATCATGCTCTTCTTAGAACTTAACTTCCTCTTACAAGAAAGAAGTTCGCATACCAAATTTCAGCTATATTGCTCTTAATCTGCGGCTGTATTCGCGAGGACAAACAGACAGACATCATCAAAAAGGGGGAGTTTGTTTGGAAGGTAGAAGTAGTTTTTGTCCAATCATGTCCATCTTAGAACTTAATCCCCGCTTAGAGGATAGAAGCTTGCATACCAAATTTCAGCTCGTTAACTCTTAACCAACGCCTGTAGTCGCGAGGAAAGACAAAAAAATTCAATGTAACCCAGAAAAATGTACAAAACGCCCTCTGGCGGCTCTCAAAATCAAAATAAATATCAAAAAAGGATTCTTCGGCCCCAAAAACTTTCCTGGATAATAAAAATAAATAAGCATTATGTTAATTATTTTTTCTTGTTAGCCAGCGTTCCAAAATCTTCTTCTTCTTAATTGACAGCAACAACAGATATTTATCTATCAGTATCCGCACGTAGAAAAGAATTCCAAGCGCTTCGATCTTTTGCGTTCCGAAGATAGTTAGTCACACCAAGTGTAGGATACAGCTCTTTCACCTGGTCCATTCAACGAAGTTTTGGTTGCCCTTTCCTGCGCCGCCCATCGAGTTGATTGACGAAAACCTTTCGAGCTGGAACATTTTCATCCATTCGTACAACGTGTCCAAGCCAGCGCATTCGGCCTATTTCTACGCGCTTGACTACTTAGATTTTGTTGTACAGCTCATACAGCTCGTGGTTCACTCATCGACTAAACTCGCCGTTAAGGATGATGGGTCCAATTATTTTGCAAAGTATTTTTTCTCGAATACTCCCAGAACAGATTGATCCGCTTGTGTTATTACTAGGGTGATCAGTTCGGTTTTCAGAAACCGGCTACTCGGTTTTTTTCACTCATAAAAACCGTCGGTTTTTTTTAAATCCCTGTTTTTCGAATATCGAATAATCCGGTTATTTTTTGTCGAATCTCGGTTTTTTGGCGTTCGATATTTTTTATTTAAATTTATTCATAATTGTGTTAAATGTGTACTCGTACATGCTCTTTTCCATTGTTTCGGCCGAACAACCTAATTGTCAGTTTTATAAATCTTCAATGTTTAATAAGTCGGCTGAAAAGCGAAAGAAAAATGTTTGTAAAAGACCAATTTAATAAGGAGCTTCAACTTATCCATGATGTTAAGCACCGCTGGAATTCTACGGCCAATATGGTTTCTCAATTTTTAAAATTGCACAAATGTGTGAATCATACTTTATTGGACTTAGGACTGACACCATTTAGTGAAAATAATATCGCAACTTTGTCTGAGCTTAGTGACTCCCTTAAACCTTTGGAAATGTCTATACAAAAACTTTCTACAAACTCTCCGACTTTAGCTAATGCTGAAGCTATTTTTAAATTTTTACTTAAACACTTTTCAACAATTCAAAACCAATTATCAATAAATTTATATAAAATTGTAAAAAGACGTATATCAGAGCGACGTGTTCAATCCCTGAATACTCTCATTTTGTATTTAAGTACGAGTAAACCCCCAATTAGTGACGCATTTCTAAAATATTCAAGTAAAAATTAATTTTTGATTTTTATATATGGATAAGAGCGGCAAAAGGACTCAAAACCTTGTCAGATTATTAAACGCCTTGTACACTATAAGTCCAACTAGTACATTGAGTGAAAGGGCATTTTCAAAGTTTTATAAAAACCAAAGAAAAAATAGGTATACACTCAAGAACTTAAATTGTATCTTATTTCTTAAATGTTACTTTAGGGAAATCTAAAGATTAAATTAAATATATTTATATATAATCAAGTATTAACAAATGAATTGTTTTGTTTCGTTTGTCTTTGTTAAAAAACAAACTGATCTCACTAATGTTGTGCATTGTAATTATAATTAAACTAAAAGTTTACTTCTTATAGGTATAATTGAATTGTTTTCTGTTATTTGTTAATACAATTTTTGGTCTAAAATTGTGTTTCAATTTGTTATTTGGCATACTTTTGAAAACCGGATTATCCGGTTTTTTGTGAATTTCAAAAAAAGCAACCGGTTTTTTTTAAATTGCCATTTTTCGAATAATTCGAAAACCGGTTTTCGCAAAAACCCGAATAATTGATCACCCTAGTTATTACCCAGGATTCTGCGCTGTAGAGCAAGATAGGTAGGATTAGAGTCTGGTAGAGCTGGATCTTTGTTTTTCGAGAGAGCGTTTTGTCTTTAAATGACTTGCTTAGCGCATAGAAGCAGCGGTATGCGATCAATACTTGCGTTTTGGTTTCCAGGCTGTCATTATTATTTTTGTTTATGGCGGACCCAAGGTAGACAAAATCATCTACCACTTCATAGTTATAGTTGTCAACGTTCACGCAGCGTCCCAGACGAGTGGACTCTTTGTTCGTTGAAACAAATAACTTGGTTTCCAGGCTGTCATTGTTATTTTGGTTTATGGCGGACCCAAGGTAGACAAAATCAACTACCACTTCAATGTTATAGTTGTCAACGTTCACGCAGCGTCCCAGACGGGTGGACTCTTTGTTCGTTAAAACAAATAACTTGGTTTTGTGCTCATTTATCACCAGAACCACTTCTGCCGACTTATTCTCAATGCTCGACAAAGCCGCAGGAACATCCCGCAATCCACGGCCAATGATATCTATATCATCGGCATACGCGAGCTGCATGTGATTTGTGAAGATGGTTGAAGATGGTACCATTCCTGCTTTCTGCAGCCTTCCGCATGATCATCTCCATTACGATGTTTAAGAGATTGCAAGACAGACTCTCGCCTAGTCTAAAGCCTCGCTTGGTAGAAAATGGCTCTGACAGATTTTTGCTAATTTCACTAAAGACTTCGTGTCAGTCAGTGTCATCCTGCAAATTCGTATAAGCTTCGCGGGGATACCAAACTCAGTCATAGCATCTAACAATTTCTGTCATATCGGACTGTCGAATGCAGCTTTGTAGTCGATAAACAGATGGTAGGTTTCGATCTGCATTTCTTGGGTCTTCTACAGGATTTGTCGTAGTGTTAATATCTGGGAGGTCGTGAATTTACCAGGTCTAAAGCCACACTGATAAGGTCCAATCAGGTTCGTCAGAATGGGCTTTAGTCCTTTACACAACACACTTGACAGGACCTTGTATGCGATGCGTAAGAGGCTAATCCTGCGATAGTTGGTACACACACTTGGATCGCCTTTCTTAAGCACCGGACATAGAACACTAAGATTGCAATCATCAGGCATGCATTCCTTGAGCGAAATCGTATTTATGTTAAATCCAGAATTACTATTTATTTTTTGTAACTGAAATAGTGTGTTCCAGGCGGAGATCTTCGCTATTACGAAATCGGTGGAACAAATACTGGCAAGAAATTTGGAGGAGATCGTCACAATCTATGTGGACAGTCAAGCGGCCTTAAAAGCCTTAGTATCGAAGGCTATAAAGTCGAGATTAGTGTATAGATGTAGGACGGCGCTCTCGAAACTGCCGGAAAATAGTGTTCGGTTCTGCTGGGTCCCCGGACACAGTGACATTTCAGGAAACGAGGAAGCGGATGAACTGGCGCGGAAAGGTTCAGCACTGGGACCCGACCTATCGGATGGATCGGTGCGACCACCAGTGTGTCACATATACGGAATTGTGACCCGTCACGGCTGGCAAATACATACTGGGAACATCGCACCGACTGTGTGGTGTCACGGGATACTTGGCCAAGACTGGATGTAAGACGAACCAGATCACTGTTGGAGCTAGATAGGAGGTCCGTTAGACGACTAATTGGAGTAATCACGAGACACTGCGACGTCAAAGCATTTACATCCAACTGGGAGACGATACAGGAGGATTACTGTAAGCTTACCGACGATGAGGAGGAAATTGAAACCGTTGAACATTTGTTATGCCATTGCCCTGCTCTTCATAGAATAAAGAAACAAATTCCTAGGAAAATGGTTCTTCGATAGTCTCACTGAACTGTCGTCTTGTAACATGGAGAATCTGGTAAAGTTCACTCACGAAAACATCTCAGCTTTAACTATTTTAAATTTTTATCAAGATACATTTATTCGTTCAAAAGTTACAGAATTAATTGAAAAAAATAAACCGTTTTGGCACCACTGTTCATCATTGCTATTGTTTTCGTTCTCTCTGTGTGTTTCTTACTTACCTCTCGCATTTGTTTCAATTCCTTTCTTATGGAGCGCGTAATATCGACAGTTTTCTTGTAAACCCTTTTCATGGCAACTATATTACCACGGTATAAACCTGAAACAACAAGAACCGGAAATAACACTGAAAACATTATTAAATTCCTTACAACTTCGACAAGGGATGTGAGTTCCGTATTAGATTTTCTATGAATTAAAACATTGTTTGGCTTATATGGCAAAGGACATGAACGTACCTATATTTGTGAAAGCTTTCTTATTGGTATCGCCTCCAGTGAATATGCTTTGTCGACATATCTGATACTAAGAACGATAACAGGAAATAGAAACAAAAACATAAAAGAAACACATTCAACAGGCGTCGTTTGTTGACTGTATAGGGGAGTCATTGATTTGCATAAAATACAAATTTTTAGGAATTTATGATTTTCTTGTAACTTATTCTAATAGAATTAGTCAGCTTCCTCAAATTTATGTCAAAACTTACAATGTTTTTATTCTTTAAATTATTAAACTCCGAATTATTGTCCATATTAATGACGGTTACATCCTTCATATCGATTTTCCACAAAAGTCCCGCCAATGTTTGTTCGTAGCGGTAATGCCTGAAAGAATTATCATAATAATGTTTTGAAATCAATATAAAGTTGAATGCTCGCTTATACCTCAAATACCATTAACATAAGTAAGGATGCGTTGATGAGTGATGAGATAACAACACTTAAATGAAGATGAATTTCACACACAAACACACAACAACTAGCTTAAGTAGATAATTGTAAAAAAAGTCTTCACTACTTAATAAGAAAAACGGCTGCGATAATGAGAAACAGGCCAAAGAAGGAGCCAGAAGTCATGTAGCGCCAATCGACTCGACGCATGCGACAGAGTTCGCCATGGAAGCCACACAATGGTTCAGCTAATGGAGGACGACCCTTTAGCCACTGAATGGGACGGTCAGTTTTAATATAGCGAAATTCCTTGAAATGAAAAATGGCAAGTCATGGAGAATAGTGGTAATTGTTATTGACCTTTAGTTGTGACCAAAGCTCGATGAAGCGCATAAACTTACAGGAATGATTGATTGCTTATTGTAGACAAAGTAACCCACGGGCAGCATAGACATTTTAGCTAACGAGTTTACTTTACTTGCACTGTTCATATCATTTTGCAACGTGATGACTGTATAGTTGCCTTCTGCATCTCCGTTGTTATCGATGTGAACCTGAAAAAGAGAAAAATTGAATCTTGAGTTTAAATATGAATACATGTGTTAAGAAGGCAGTAAGTCAATGAAATGGAGTGTCAATTGGGACTTGAATTGTTTTAGCTGTATTAGGCACCAAGTCATTGATAGGTCATTTAAATCACAGACATTTTATTTAAAATAATGTTGCTAAGCTAAAGTCAAAGAGTTCTTTGACGAAGACTTTTCGAGGCGTACAACATGACCTAGCCAACGCAACCACTGCACCTTAATGTGTTTGACCACGTCACTGTCGGTGTAAAGTTTGTACAACTCATGAGTCATACGACGTCAATACTCTTCGTTAACAATGATGGACCCATAGATTTTAGGGAGTATTTTCCTCTCGAATACTGCCAGAACCGATTCATTCACTTGCCTATGATTTTGAACCATACTTTAAGACAGGTAAAACCAGTATTTGGTATTTCTGAATGTTAGTTCACCGAGAGAGGGCTCTGTCGATAAATCGCTTGCATAGATTCTTCTCCGGATATCGACACTAACGCTATTAGTTTTATTGATGGTGGAGCTTAGATAGATAAAATCATCTACCACTCGAAATAATAGTTGTCAACGTTCACGCAGCGTGACGAACGAGTAGATTGTTTATTATAACTAATAACTTATTTTTCAACCGTTCATCGTTAGACCAGACCAGCTTTTGCTGATTTTTTCTGTATACCTGAGTAGGCTACAGTCACATCTCGCAGTTTTCGGCCGATAATGTCTACGTCATCAGCGCTCGCAAGTGTCATTTATTTGAATGTCGTGCCACTCGCTCTTACAACAGCTATGATCATTATCATATATCAGAACCTTGAAGAAGTCTCACGATATAATGTCGCCTTGTCTTTTACATACTTACTTACTTAATTTCCCTTTACACCCCATGAATGAGGTATGGGATAGCTTTTCGCGTTGTTGTGTATTAACACGCCTTCTATTTTAAGATTCACAACTAAAGGCACCTGCTTGTTTATCGACGAATGCGAACGTCACTCTTTGAGATGCGTATACTTAGACATGCCGATTGACTCGACACTTTTACTGCGAAGTTGCTGTCGACAACATTCGAGGGGAGCCGACAATGAAAGAAATTTTTTTTTAAGATGACTGGAGCCAGGAGTTAAACCTGTGATCTCCCGCATGGTAGTCGGGTGTTCTAACCATCATGCCACGGCTCAGTCCCAGTCTGGTATAAAATGACTCAGTAATGCCCTCGCCTATCTTCACTGAAGACTTCAGGTAGACCAGGGTCATTCCGGAAAGGAGTTTAGCTTCACTTTAATTCCAAACTCAGCCATGGCTTCGAGTTTCTGCCGTATTGGACTGTCAAAGGCAGCTTTATAGACGACGAACATATGGTACGTGTCGATCTGTTTCCTTTCCAGGATTTACCAAATTGTGATTATCTGGTCAGTTGTTGATTTTCTTAGTCGAAGGATAAAGAGATGATAATGCGAAAGGCAGCAGTAAACACGACTGGCACCATCTTTAACAAAAGCCACATGCTGCTCGCTTATGCGCAGGCGAGGACTGCGGGATGTTACTGCGGCCTTTGCAAGTATTGCGAAGCAGTCGGCAGAAGTGGGTCTGGTGATTAATGAGGACAAAACTATGTTATTTGTTTCAACGAACAAAGAGTCTACTCATTTGGGACGCTGCGTGAACGTTGACAACTATAACTTTAAAGTGGTAGAAATAATAAAGAAATAATAAATAATAATAATAATAAAAAAAATAATAATGTCAGCCTGGAAACCAAGAGACGAGTATTGATCGCAAACCGCTGCTATTATGTCCTGAGCAAGCGTTTTAATCATTAAGCCCTCTCTCGACGAACGAAGATCCAACCGAACTAAGATCCAACTCTACCAGACACTGATCCTGCCTGTCTTTCGCTATAGCGTAGAATCCTGGGTAATGACACTAGCGGATTAATCTGTTCTGGGAGTATTTGAGAGAAAAATACTTCGCAAAATATTTGGATCCGTCATCGTTAACGACGAGTACCGTCGTCGAATGAATCATGAGCTGTATGAGCTGTACAACGACAGCGACAACGACGTAGTCAAGCGCGTTCAAATAGACCGAATACGCTGGCTTGGA
Source organism: Muscina levida (assembly GCA_964034835.1). Taxonomy (NCBI): domain Eukaryota; kingdom Metazoa; phylum Arthropoda; class Insecta; order Diptera; family Muscidae; genus Muscina; species Muscina levida. The sequence continues at coordinate 85,494,403 of OZ035881.1, read as the reverse complement.
CACGTTGTACGAGTGGACGAAATCGCTCCGGTTCGAAACGTCTTCTGCAATAAACTCGATGGGCAGCGCAGGAGGGGGCGACCAAAACTTCGATGGATGGACCAGGTGAAATAGCTGTTAACTTGGTGTGACGAACTATCTACGGAGCGCAAAAGACCGAAGCGCTTGGAATACTTTTCTACGTGCGGCTACTGCTGGATACATGTCTGTTGTTGCTGCCATTAAAGAAGGAGAAGAAGGATAACACGAGCTTGAGTCTTTCACATAGGACACTCGACAGGATCTTATATGCGATGGGTAAAAAGGCTGATCCCTCGTTGGGAAATACTCTTGGATAACTTTTTTCAGCATAGGGCATAATAAGCTTATATTACGATCAACGGGCACGCATTCGTTAAGCCAAACCTAGTGTTGGAGCTATTGCAAATGTATTTAAAGTTCCTTACTTAATTATTGTTATGCAGAAAAATACTATCCGGTCTTAAATTCAGTTGTCTGCCAACGAAGACAATGAAATATTTTTTTTGCAAAAATTTAATATTTGCCATTTGTTTTCGTTAAACTTAGGCCTCCCACAACGTTAGTAACTTCCTAACAAACTTGTTATCCCATCATCAACAGTGCTTCTGTTGACACACAGCTAAAGGACCTTGTCAACAGTTTTGCCAATGTCAACGACAACAATTTATATGTGTTAGCATTTGTGTTGTTTACGTAATTGCTTATACATGCCAGCACAAATGTTTACGCATGTAAACAATAAACTTTCTATTGTAAACATAAGGGATATACATTTACATATACTCAAGTTCACATGTAAACATATATATGTATGTATAACTTACATCGAATCCTTGTATTGAATGATAAGAACGATTAAAAATGCGATTCATCACCTGGCGGCCGTCGTAAATGTCACCGCCCATAAGAAGGATTTCAGTTAATGCTCTGGCGTAAATCTGGACACTGTCATATAAATGCAGAGCATATATGGGCACCTAAAGGTGAATGGGAATATAAACAAATTAATCACACCAATACGTGACCAGTGCAATATTGTTGGTCTGACAAAGTTGACGACTTACCGAAATATTGTCGAAGACACGTTCATGGTACGGTACTAAAAATGGATGTTTACGAGCGTATTCTTTGATTTTAGCACATTTTTCACTGTAAAAAATAAGGATATAAAAAATATTGTTTATGTCAATGTTACCGGCAGAGTGGATAATTCCTACATCATTAAAGGAGCAACTGAGCTGTGATATTATAAAACAAAGTAATTTACATCAAAAAATATTATGATTTTCAGTTCGTATTTTCCTGAATTTTTGGCAATAAATTGTTTTCGGTAAATAGATCACGTGCTTCCCGGACAATGTCATTGAACATCCGTCTAGTGGTAGCAAATGTTAAAGGCGCGTTGTTGAGCAACCTATTTTGAAAACACGAAGTTATTGTTTGTGAGTCTTTTTTTATGATCAACGGGCATGACTTGGCCAGGTCTACGGATCTGGTACAGTAATAAAGATCGATAAATATTCGGAGGATAAATTAGTAATTGAGTTACATCCCGTGCCATATCAGCGGCATTGTAGTATTTTCTAGTGGAGAGGAGCCCAACCATCTGGTCGGGTCAACGAGACGATACTAGATGTAATACACAACGACATCATCACGCTGATTTGTGTACACGCTCCGGGTTTTGACGTCGGTTAACCGGTTTTTCAAAAAGGAGCCTTTTCACAGAACATGACCAGGTTAATTATTGGCAAATTGGTATAGATGATGCTTTCATTGAATTTCCTTATACAATACGATAAAGTTTGAAAAATGTAGCTAGATGACTTTTTCTCTTATCTTGAAATGTGTATGATGCCGTCCGTATTCATAGCTGCATTTAAAGTTGTTCATATGAATATCGACGGCTTCCCAGCCATTGCAAGGTGATATTCCAACTATATCTTAGTAATTTCACAAATATTGTATGGGGATCGCAAATTAACCCCTTTTTGCGATTGGATGCTTAGTTTAGGAGAAGGCGAAATGGAAAGTTTTTTATATAATACTAGTGGGCCCGGCAATGCTTCGCTATTGCATATTAACTTGTATAATATTTTACATTTATGTCTACAAAGTACTTTGAAAAAGGTACTTAAGATAAATTATAATATGTTTATTAACTTTTTTCAAGTAACTCATTAACATGAAAGTCAACAAATTAAGTTTTATTGTTTTAAATTCCAAATATCATAGGCTCTATGACGATAGTAAAAAATTCATCATCAAAGTCATGTCTTTCGCAAATCGGAAACAGGCATTCCGTTAAAGATTAAAATTAAATTTTTTTTTTATCTGTAGTGGCGTCTGATTGCTAACTATCTTTTTGGGCGTAAAAAACACTTTTGTCATGCCTTCTCCGCCTATTGAACGCCAATAAAAATTTCGTTTGAAGCTTTATGCCTTTAGCCATATAAACCTCTTTTACCATGTCTTCTTCTCTCGCATATCAAGAATATTCCCAAATACTATATTTGTATTGGACTCGTATTACCATTTTTTGAGATAATTCGGTCACCAACGTTTGGCTTAACAAAGTCATGGTCTCACGCGCTGTATGGCATGTTACACCGTCATGTTGGAACCATTTCTCCTTCAAATAATGTGCAATGACATGATAAATAAAAAAAAATCAATTGATCGCCCATTGGCTCTAGTTCTTCTACCAGTTGGATTTTATATGAATGTGGGCCAAGATCTTTCCTCAGCATTTGCAGAGACCAAGTTGCTAAGAAAGACGTCGGTTCGATAAATTCGAGTGCCATGTCACACTAACGTCTACAGCCTTGATGGCTCCTATTAGCTGCTCAGATGGATCATTATATGCACCCTCAACTTCATAAAGGGCTCCATAAGTTTGGCGAACAGAACGCGCATTTTGAAAATAAATTTGCAAGATTTGTAAACGTTGTTCTTGTTTAGTTTTTACATGGTGATTTTGCAAAGTATACTAAAAGAAAGTCTATCACACTTCATTAGTATGACAGCTAGATTTACACTTATTCCTATCAGAAGTTATATATGTTAAGAAAAATACCCCATGCATAGGTTATTTACAATTGTTTGCTAATGTTACCTCTGATATACTATAAAAATTTAACCATTGTAGTATATCTACAATGAATATTGCTTAATTTTTCCATCTATATGATTTATTACCGATTCGCTCTCCTGAAAAGTAATTGAAAAATACATACCTGTAAAGTAAATTAAAAAAAAAAATCAATATTTTAGTCTGCGCATCCTCAACTGCCTGGTGTACGGACCATTATTTGATACAGTTAAAAAGTTAACTATTGAAGTGCGTGGGCAGCGCCTCGGCACTTTTAACTTATTTAGTTCGAAATAGCCTGATCATCAAACGGTCCAGCCGTTTTTGAGTTTTAGCGAGACAACTGCACAGAAATTCATTTTTATATATAAGAAGAAGATTTCATAGATCCCCGAAGATGTGATTTACAATAACTAAGTATATAAATTAAATGATTGGTTTGAGTAAAATGGAATAGCAACGAATTGCCAATTTCTATTCCCTAAATGTGGAAAACTCCAAACAATGTATTGCCTATGTTATCCGCGGGGTTATTCTGAAGATGCTCTGAAAATTTCATCAAAATCGGCACAGCCGTTTTCGAGTCCATATGTTGCAAACATACAAACATATATATATAGGAAAGGGGAGTTTTTATCCCTTTTGCTATTTTCACCCCCTAAATGTGGAAAAATTCAAACAATGTTTAGCCTATGTTACTTGCGAGGTTATTCGGAAGATTCCCTGAAAATTTCATCAAAATCGGTCCAGCCGTTTTCGAGCCCATACGTTACAACAATACACACATCCCCACACACACACACACACACACACACACATACATGTTTCGAAATGAATGCAGTGTTCGCTATAACTCAAGAACCAATGCACATACAAAGACCGTTTATACATAAAAACCTTGGTATTAACGTCAACTTTCATATGAAACAAGAACATAGGAAGTGTCTGCAAGACATCCCCAAGGATAGGTGCATGACTATAGTAAAACGTTGATGACATTTAGGGGACCGTCCGTACAAATCGTCGACGATATTTTCATACAAGTGTCCGCTTTGTCATGTACGACCTGATGAGCGACAATGTCGGTAAAATTTTCGTTGATGCCTTTACAAAAGACCTGTCGCCCACACAATCATGCACGACCTGATGGGTGAAAATGTCGGTCAAATTGTCATTGATTCCTATGTATGTCTTGAATTGGCATTCAAGCCATATTTGAATGATTTGTATATACATTGGAGCCAGTTTGAAAGAATGATTTTTAACTGTTTTTTAGTTTTTTATAGTCTGACTAATTGTTAATACTTTTGTGAAACTATTGACCAAGACAGAAGTGAAGGATATAAACTTTTATACGGCATTCATTTCAAACTATAAAATTGCTGATGTTTACTCGTCCGTTTAATAAACTGAAAATTTTTTACGTCAGATTCCAATTTTTTTTCCTTTGATTTTGTTGAATGTGTTTGATATACGACAACATTAGTATTTTGTCGGTAAGCTTGTCGTCAACCGAGTGTTTTGACGACAAGTAAATAAATTTTTCACATTTTGTCTTGAGGATAGCGTTGACGACAAAGTCGTGTATAATGGAACTTCCTACTAGGTAAAAACAAAATTGTTAAAAAAAGGTATTTTTCGAATAAACCGGAAACCGGTTATCCGAAAAATTCAAGTATTTGAACACTATAGTCTTCTCCAGCATTTGCCGTAGTGTATATATCAAGTCAGTTACAAGGTCTAAATCCTCAGTGATAAAGGCGTATCAGGTTCTATAAGATGGACTTTAGTCTTTCACATAACAAACTCGACAAGAGCGTGTATGTTATGGGTAAAAGGCTGATCACTCTGTAGTTGGTGTACACACATGGATTGGCTTTGTGTGGCACAGGATAAATCCACATACTTCTATTGATTACAGTTTCTTTTCTTTGTGTTTTCATAATAAATAGTAAATTTATTTAATATGCCAATGCTGTTAAGATGTCTCTTAGAAAACAAAAACTTGTTTTCGAAACAATTTGACCTTAAGCATATAATTAATAATAAACGCATTTTCTATAGTTCGTTTGTTTTTACTATGAACACCAATTAATATGAAATTAATGACTTTTTGATGTTAACTCAACAATGATTAATTAGTAGAATATTTACTCACCGTATATCTGGATTCTGCGGATAAGTCATACTAAGTTTTATTACCGAACGAAATGAGTTTTTATCCAACGATTTACTCTTCTCCTTCCTTATATAGGGATCCAAATAGTCTACAAAGAAGCACAACAGGTTAATTAACAAGTATCAGTTGAGATATCCTCCCCTTCGTTACGAGCTATTACTCAATCAACATGTAAATTCAAGGTAATTGGCAATGATGCATAATACGTAAGTCACCTACTTCGTTCCATGATGTTGACCCTCCGTTTGGAATCATAGATTTCATCGTCCACCGAAATGATAATGTAGTCTCCATCCTGCAATAAATTACGATTCTGCATACAGCGTACAAAGTCCACCATGGCAATGTGTTCTCCAATGAAGACGTAAACTGGGCACAAGAAAAATTAAAACAACGAATAAGTTATATTTTACGCAAATGTGTAAGAGACCAACTAGGGAAGGAAAAACAGAAGCGTTCAGAAAACGAATGTAAAAGAAAATAAAAATTGTTGGTGTTTTATTCGATTGTAACTGACAGAGAAATACATTTTTAAATTCTGAGAAATTGATGTTTCGTACATATTTTGTATTCCACAGAAGTTAATGGAATTTATGTAAGGAAACAAACACTGTCGGTCTCTGCTGAACAATTCACGTGGAGTTACAATAATGGGAAATTGCACTATTTGACAACTATGTATATAAGTATATAAAAGTTGTTACAAGAATTATGTAGAAAAAACATTGATTTATAGTAAATCGAAAAAAATACGTAAATAAAAGTGCGAAGTAGTAGAACAGATCGGGTGAAATGGTGTGTATGTATAATATATACATTGTATATACGGGTAGAAATTTATGTCAACGGATGACCGGATTGACCTAATTTTCTTTGCGTTTTAAAAGATAAGATGTAAAATGTTGATAAGGAGGATTCCAAAATTATATATCTGTACCAAACTCAATTTTTATTTACGGTTTTCATCATAATTATATAGAAATAAAATCACAATAACATATGGGAGTGTCTGTAGAGTGGACCATGTAAAATTTAGAATTTAATTCCGCTTTACTAACACAGGCTGGCGCAACAATTGTTGTACAATCAAAAGTTCAAACAACTTTTTTTATCAATGTATTTAATTTTTCTTTTTTTTTTATTGTATTTTTATTGTCTATACTTATATTATAAAGAGAAGATGTTAGTGAGTTTGTTTATTAGTTTAGGGGGTAATCTTTTAAACTACTGATCCGATTAAATAAATTCTTTCACCAGTGGATAGCTACATCCTGAGTGCTATAGCCTATTCGAAATTTGTACTTTTAGGGATAAAAAGCCAGAAACGGGGATAAAACTGGTACCATCACCCAGACGAAACACCTAAAGGTAGAAAAGCAAAAATTGCATATTTATTTTATAAAGTAGTTTTGCAATAGTAAATTTGTACTTTTAGGACTAAAAAGACTTAAAAAGGGATAAAACTGGTACGATCGCACAGACAAAACGGGTATAGGCAGAATCGCGAAAGTCGGTGTGGACTTACTTCCTATAGAATGACAGAGCCTGATGAAGGAATTTTTTTGGAAATTCGTACTTTTGGATCAATAAATATTCAAAAAGGGTAGAACTATAATCACGGAGATCTCAATGAGCACACTCCATATAGTACTATAGAGCTGCATGAAGGAATTTTTTTAATTACGTACTTTATTTATTTGTATTTGTTTATTATTTGATATCCTGTACAACAAGAAAATTTCTTATAATTACAGTACAGGAATTATAAAGGTTAAAAAATGTTTTGTTACAAAAAGGGGTTTAAACTAAATAAATAAGTAAAATGAAAAGAAAAATGATAAATATAAATATAAAATCGTTTAAACAATATAAGGAGAGAAAGGAGAGAAAAGAGAGAGAAACCTATTACACAAGTTAATTTTATGCATATAAAAGTATTCAATTATTATTATCGTGGGTTTTATAAAAATCAGTGATATGTTTTTTAAATTTATTAGCGTTACTGTTTGGAGGCTGTTTGGTAGTGCATTCCAAAGACGAACTGAATGAACAAAGAATTGCCAATCAGACACAAGACTACGGTGAATTAATGGCATAAGCTTCTTACCCCTGTTGGATCTAGAAAATTGCAGTTTTTGAAAGAGGTATAATGGTTTCTGAGTAAATATAATTTTATGAAGGTACAAAAGAGTCTTAATGTTTAAAAGGTTGTTAAAAGAGACTCCATATAGCGAATTTGAAACATGAGAGACAGGTTGAAATCTTTTCAAACCATATATATATCGAATAGTATTATTATATACAACATTCAGTTTCTTTTGCTAGACGAATCACAGTTTGAGAATAGCTCGCAGCCAAAGAACAATCCAGGCAGAATGTATGACTTTGCAAGTAGTACTCGTATTGAAAGCGGTGTATGAATTTGTGTTGACCATAACGCTCTAAGTTTTGAGTAAGTTTGACCGACAACTGTGCTAATGTGATTCGACCAACTTAAGTTATTGTTAAATACTATGCCAAGATTTTTAACATGCTTAACAATTTCAATTTTTTCACCATTTAACAGTATATTAACATTAAGATTAGTAGAAACAAAATTCCTTTTTACGTGCTTAAAAAGGACCAACAAGCAATAAAACTGGAACCATCACTCAGATCAAACTGCACTTAGTAGAATCGCGAAAATATTTTTGAATATCAATTTCATGTAGTAATTGAGCGCTATTAAGGGATTTTTCCAATTTCGAACTTTTAGGAAAAGAAACGTCGAAAAAGGTATAAAACTGGTACCATCAATTAGACTAAAATGAACAGCGTAGAATGGCGAAAACTAGGTTTAATGCTTATTTTATGGGGTTGTTGTGCGAATTGAATGGATTTTTCGAAATTCGTATTTTAGGGACACAAGGCTAAGAAAGGGATAAAACTGGAACCTTAACCCATTCTATTGGAAATAATGTCATATGGCTTTATTACCACGGAAGGTGTGAAATAAAGCCATTTTGGCATTTTTTCAAATTTGACAATTTTTAAATAAAATGTATCTAGTATGTTTGTTTTGCCCCCTTGTCTAGTTGCATAAACAGCCTCGCTACTCTCTATATCTCTGTTTATGTTCATAAGTCAATAAACATAGTGGTGTACTAGAGAACACATTGCAGCGAGAGACGATTGCGGTAGGGGGCCCCAACCAAGCCATATGGCCTAATTTCCCAATCCCAATCAAATGGGAAACAAGGCCATATGGCTTTGAAAACATGAAATTTAGGGACTATGGTTCGAAAATTTTCGTATTTATCGAAACTTCATCTAGAGGCGATAAAACCAAGGGCGTGTCATTCAATAAAACCCATTAGCACCCTGATCAGACAATTCAAGTAAGGATAATGCTATTTAGTTTGGTTTTCCCTTAATGAAGTAGACATCAGTTAGTATGGCATTATTGAATATCTAAATTGGGAGCGAAAGAAATAGGCGAGGCACTAAATCAGACTAGCGAGCATTTCGATCAAACGAATGTTTCTGGAAAAAATTAAATAAATTAAAATAATATTAAATTACACTGTGCTACACACAAAATATACAGGGGTTCTCATGTAGAATTCCTGTTAGACTGGCGTCCATAGAGTAAAGTGATACTTTTAGTTTTTCTCGGTCACTTCGTTAAGTAATGTTTTTATTGCAAATTAAGTGAAATGACGATATTCCGAAAATTACAAGTTCCAAAATTCATAAGTCTTCTCTTTATATATCGATTTTCAAAAGCTTACATCTGTTTTTAAATTATGACTTTCACCTTTTATTAAAAAAATTAGCATAACTCATTAATTTTTCAACCGATTCTTTTAAACTTACCTATTTAAAGCTATTTTAATACAGCATAATACGAAAATAAAAAATATACAGTGCGCTGCCTCATGATCAACTTAGACCGTTGGGAAAATTAGTATTCGCAATTTTTTTTCGAGATTCTTTTGCTTAAACAACCGCCGTTTCACTATTTTTTAACCGATTTTTTTTTAATAAAAGGTGAAAGTCATAGCTTTAAAATGGTGTACAAAGAGAAGACTTATGTATTTTGGAACTTGTAATTTTAGGAATATCGTCATTTCACTTATAATTTGCTATAAAAACATTACTTAACGAAATGGCCGAGAAAAACTAAAAGTATCACTGTACTCTATGGACTGCAGTCTAACAAAATGCTACATGAGAACCCCTGTATATTTTTTTAGTTCACATTTGTATCACTGTGTTATTGGAGTAATAGTTAGAAGAGTATAACAGCACTCAACTTCTTTAGCAATAATTTTGCAGGCAGTACGAAGTATTGTATAATTCAATTTTATTTTATTTAACTAATTCTTTTTGAAAATGATAGACCGTAAATGACCTCCATGCTCATTCACGCATATGCGATACCGGATTTGAAAATCGTTCATTCATTGCGGCCTATAGGGTTGATGTCGAGATCGCCTTAATTTTTGTTTTAATGAACTATTTAAATTAAGTCAAATTCATTGGCTTGGTTTAGTACACCTCTTGCTTGACATAACCCCATAAAATTCTGGTTCAGCCAAGTCAGGTGACCTTGGAGGCCAGCGGAAAGCGTAGGTTCTTTGACATTAACAAGTTCGGGAATTTTCGTAGGAGCTCCGACACAATCGGTCTGGCTATGTGTGCAGTTGCTCCATCTTGCTAAAACCAAATGCTTTTGAAACAGATACATCTACGACACATTTATGGGTAACAAAAAACACAGGAAACAAAAAACCCAATGCGGGGGGTCAAGGGTCGTGGCAAAAAAAAAATTAGTACGCATCACACTCTGTAGAAATAAATACAATTTATCAAAACTATTACTCGTAAAATAGCTTATAATAATATACACTAATTTATCTAAAAAATTTGTGCAAAAAAATTTTATTTCTCGTAGTAATTATTTTTTCAAATTACAAGGAGGAAATAGGCGCAATTTTTTAGATGAGCCAGATGTAGCAGAGAAAGGGAAAAAATACGAATGATTTTCTACATAATTTTGAATTATGCAATATATGCATTAATAACTTATGTATATTTTTTTGTTTGTAATAACAAAAATTGCAAAGAAATGATTCTTTGTATTTGGTTGAAGTCAACTATGGTGTAAGTAGACGGCCACTTTGCTGTTATGATCGTCGGTGACTCCTCCAAGACGGAGTTTATTGTGTTATCTTATTGCTGTTATCTTTTTATTTCTGCCACAAATAATTATTCGTCATTTGTTAGTTGTTATTTGTCATACAAATAAAATATTTTTTGATGTGAAAGAATAATTCAAAAAGTACGTACATTACTCGAAATTTTATTTGAAATTTCCGAATAACAAATGAAAAGATAACAAATAAATAGAAGTTATTTATTTTCACAAATAAATAAATAAAAAATTGCAGTTGTTATTCCAAATAACAACTACATCAAATTTATTTGTATCTTTTTATTTGTTATTTAGAATAAATTTTGCCCAACACTGACTTGTACAACGAGTCCTGATATTTGTACCATTATCTATGGGTCTGTAAAACGACCTTGAGTCTGTGCAGCTGGCCTGAAGATCCTACTGATATTATCATACTATCGATTAGCTCGAGGATCAAATAGAGTTTTGTTCTCAATTAATTCTGTGTATTATAAGGAGTTTCACCAGAAGTCTGCGAGTCCTCCACTTCAGACCGGAGTTACCGATTTCTACTAACTTTGACAGTGGCATGTCATACCCGTCTTATTATCGTCCCGAATCAACGTCGTATATAAGAAGACAACAAATCCCCAGGAATCACTATCCACCACACTAGACACCATCAATGATACGAGTCCACCGATCAAATATATTCTCCACCATCAACATCCGCTTCTCAGACGATCATTGAGTATTTTGTTTTATATTACTTCTGTGGATTATAAATTAAGGAAATTCAATATCTTGCCTTAGTCAGGGAAAATCCACTCATTATTTTCGTAAGATTTTGTGGATCCCTGTGGAGACTCTAGAGGCGACATAGACTACCTCAACCTTCCCTAAGCCATAGCCACGAAGCTTCAGTTCTTCGACTAATTGGACTTTAGTCATGTTCATGTCGTGATGCATATTACAGCACACTTTCAGTTACAGCGACACTGGTCTCAAAGCCAGATTTTTTGGCAGAAAGTCCAAAAACTAAAAATGAGAATTTCAAGAAAGTATATATATTTTCTTATTGCCAATAGATCAAGCAATTATGGAAATATTTTTCAAAAAATTAAGGTGGCAACACTGGCAGTATTTCAAGCAAATAAAGCTGAAACATGTGTAATTAATTCGAAATAAAAACAGTGGTACATTAAAATTAAATTTTGTTAAAAGCAAAGTATGAAAAGAAAAATTATAAAGGTAGTTGAAACTGTCATCTAATTTTGTTTTTTTTTTCCAATTTAATTTTCATTGCGTCATTGTCGTATTAAGTATATTCCATCTACGGCCAACAAAAATAAATTTTGTTTACACGAACAGCCGACTTTTATGGGAGGTGTAAGGGGGCGTGGTTCGATCTGGTCACAAAAAAACCAAAATTAGTTTGTATTATGCCTATTTAATGTGCAAAGTTACAAAACTCTATCTAAATTTTTAGAATTTATGCCAAAAAAATCGATTTGAGACCAGTGTGCAGCGGCAATATTTTCCGCACTGGACAAACATGTGTACGAAAGGAGGCCCCGGATGTAAGAACTCGCTGCACAAATTGATAATTCCCAATTTTTTCTACAATAAAGCCACAGTGGCGCTAACGTAGATCTTTCAGCTACTCGCGGTTACCTCAGAGAATTCCACCTGAGAAGCGAACAAAAATAATGAAAAAAAAAATATAAAAATTTGTACAGAAATTGGTGATTTTTCTCTCACACTATCGCCCGCCCCTAAATGGTTTATTATGCGACTTTCGTTATTTGGTTATATTCCCTATTCCCTTCTTACAAACAAATTTTAACGGCACGAATGTCAGGCTATCGCCGACTTGACGATTTCCTGACCTTTAATGGGACTTTTATTACTTCTAGGCCTGCTATGCCCAACGTCAATGTATGCGATTTGTTTGAGTGTATTGGGTATGCGTAAAAGCTCTTTTATTGTTATTTCGGCAAAGAGTGTGGTGCAAAAGTGACGCACTTAGTCACAACTGTCATTAAATATCTTTGCATTACAAATTACATATTATTTTTGTTAAAAATTAAAATTGAGACTTGTGAAAATTTCTACCTAGCACCTTAAAAAAATACCATCATCAAAAGGACGACAGCGTTTTGATAACGCAAGCGACACAATAAAAGACGCTATTTCAACATCATTATTTAAAATGTTTCCTGCTTCTCCTTCAACACCTTTTTTCAAATTAGCAATTAAAATTTGTCTTTTTTATTTATTTTGCTATAATTTGGGCATTGGTACGTCAAGTTGCGGCAATCTCCACCTAAAGTCAAGGAAGTGAAATTTTCCCTCCAGACTCTTAAATCTATTCAATAGAGGCTGTGGAGGCCCACGCAACAAAGCTAACCCTTAACTATTAATCTGTCACTTTATAAATTTCAATTTGGCCATTTAATTCAAATACGTGGCGCACCCATTGCTAATCAAACGGCTGACAGAACAATCTAAGTTTACGTTTCTTTTTGTAGATGAATCGTTTTTAGCTTTTGTCTAATTTCTCGCCCTAACTCGTTTTCACATTGATTAACGATTTTTAACTTTATATCAATGCCATTTGTTTTTAGGTTTAAAATTGTATTTGTTAAATGAATGTCCTAGAAAAAAATTTATTCAAACATAAGCTAATTATCCAAAATATGTTCTACAAATAAATCTGTTGAAACTTTTTTATAAAAACTGACAGGTAAATACTGCCATTACATTTTGATGATAATTTCCCCAATATCAAGCATTTAACGTTAGTTAAAAAACCATATACATAACTTTTTAAAGCAAAATAATTTCATCAATACGTTTTTTACGCACAAGCTCCTTTTTTATAAAGAATATTCAGAAAAAAATATAAGTTATGTTTGTGCTCATTTTATGCAGTTTAAAGCGCTTTTTATTTGCCTTTCCATAATTGCGTAACAATGACAGTTAAAAAAGTGTGTTGCATTTCAATAACTGTAAATCCCAGTTACGATAATTTAACCGTACTATAAAAAAATATAGGATATGCCATTTAAAATTTCAACTACCGGTTACTATGACTATTATTTGAGAGACAATTAAAGCGTTGAAACATAAAATCGAAATTGCCATTGAAGTCATTCGACCACATGCTTTAACATGCTGTTCTCAGAATTGAGTCTTGATGACAAAGTTCAACTATTCCAATAAAACCAGTACTCTTTTATACCACATTTTAATTTAATGTTTAAAATGGTACACCGTGTTTCAACCAAATTCGCTCACAAATTAAAGCATCGCCTCCCCCAAGTTAGTCGTATGAATGTTATTGTGTTTCATTATTAAAAGACAAAGTTCAACCTTTCCAATAAACCTGTAACTTAAAAAAAATATCAGTTAATTTTTTTTATATACAGTCGAAACTCTCTATAACGAATTCCAAGGGACTGGATATTTACTTCGCTATAAAGAAAATTCGCTATACAGAAAAGAAAACAATTTTGTTCCTTTTAAAATTTTTTATTTGTAGTAGTCAGTTATTTTGGTTTGAAGGACATTTTTCCACTTTTCTTCTTCAATATAATTTTCTAATACATTTAGAGAAGTTAACACAGTACATAACGCAATATGCAAAGGCAAACTGATAGCGACTGCAAGAAATATGAGGGATGGTAATGATTCCAGTTGTCACTTGCATAGTTCGGTGGTTCCCCAAAATACACATTCAATTTTAATGGTAAATAAACGATTCAAAGCATCAGTCTCTGCTTGTGCTTTGTGAAAGCAACATTAACAACACCAATAACACACAAAAAAGCGACGTCGATTTCTTTATTGTGTGCGTGCTTCAGTTTTGCCTAAATTCATTATATGGAGATTGAAAACGCTTCGATTTTGAAGTTACGGTCGCAAAAATGCTTCGTTATAAGGAAATATTCGCTATAGGGAAATTCGTTATATGGAGATTTTAATACACTCAAAGTATACCCAAAACACAGTGTTCTTATAGTTGCTTCGCAATAAAGAAAACTTTGTTATATAGGAGTTCGTTATAGAGAGTTTCGACTGTATTTTAAATTTTTCAATTTTAAATGACCCACCTGTTACCTTTACTTTAAGTTTTACAGCACAAAAGCCTTATTAATACGGTTTCATGCAAATGCTCAGAAAAAACAGTAAGAATGTTTCAGTCAGGAAAACCGACCAACCCATACCCTCACCGTCAGTAAAATAAAAAAATTGTTTAGTATATTGATATAACATAAAGTGGGCGGTGTGGTACATTAGTATGGGAGGTATCAGAAGGGGCGAGCATAGACTACCAATTTTGTTCTCCAAAACTTTATCCTGCTTTAGCATTACTAAGTACAGAGTTTGGGCACGATCTCGTTTGGAGTACTAATAATATTAATCGATTTCGGTACCAGGGCTGTACCAGATGGATATGGGAGGTACTAGAAGGGGCGTGGCTGGACTTCCAGTTTTTTTCTAAAAAACTTTATCCTGTTATAGCTTACTAAATACAAAATTTCTCCACGATCGCGTTGTGTTTATTGGTATTATTGCTCAATTTCTAAAGTGGGCGGAGCAGTACATTTGTATCGGACGTACCAGAAGGGCGTGACTAGACCTCAAATTTTTCCTCCAAATATTTATCCTTTTATAACTGAACAAAATTTAGTATTTGGACAAAATCGCGCTGATATTATTACTCGATTTCGAAAGTGGGCGGAATGATACATTTGTATGGGAGGTGCCAGAAGGGGTGTGGCCATGTTGCCCATTTGCAATACCGTAAGTAGTTTTAGGGAAATATTAAGCTATGCTTAGTTTCGAAGCAATTAGTTGCGTCGTTCGAAAGTTATCGTGCGTACCAGCAGGACATACAGACAAACAGACGGACATGACTCAAACGACTTAAAAAGCCATGAATCAAATTTGGTTCAAAGAAACCTAGGGTCTAAAGTGAATCCTTCTGTTCTGTTGCACTTTTGAGTCGTATCAAATGATATATACCCTCCTACCCGTAGGGTGAGGGTATAAAAAGGTCATAAGCCCCGTTGTCGTTTATGACCCTAGGACACACGGGCAAAATCCACAAAATCATTTTGGAGATTATGACCTCTTGTTTTCCGGCACGGCTTGAGATATCTTATACATTTTTAAAGTGTCTTCTTTATGAGTGTTCCCGATTTGTTGGTGTTTTCTGATATATTCTTTTGCCTCAAATGGTCAAGTATTTAACAAAACACTGAATAAAGTCAATGAAATAATTTAACATTTTTAACTTTAATAGAGAATATCTTAATAACAATAAAAGATATTCCGCAACACTAGCCGTAACAAAATTCTGATGGCCTGACTCCTCCTCTACAAATGTCTAGTACATTTCAAAATTACCATATTTTTTCCAATCGGCCTCACTATGCGAGGCACAATTGATAGCGTTATTATAGTGAATATTACCCTATACTATATAAATTTATTATTCGGTATCTAAACTTCCAAAACGAAATATTTAACAAAACTTAAAACGTTAACTTGAACTTTATTAGTAAACATTTACTCTATTAGTTAGTTCATCAGACTCAAATCCGTCCACAGCTTTGCACTCATATAAAATAACTGTAATCCACAAGACAAACAATCCACAAAAGAAAAGTTTCAAAGGAAAGTAAAAATCGTAACGGAATAAGGTATAATCTAAAATAATACTTTAGTTATAACAGTTTTTGATGTTCAAAACAGCTTAACGATTTGATTTGTTGACCATTCCACTGAATATATACCTTATGAAAGTTCTTAAGCTACCTTAAACACCAACATTCATTTATGCGAATTTGAATTGATGTTATGAGATTATAGATATATACTTATGCACTCGTAAAATGGGTACTCACTGCGTGTTGTGCTGTACGTTTCATCGATGATTTTCTGCATTTTGATTAAAGTTTTATCCAGTGGAATGTAATCCTGTATCTCTCTGAAGTGGGTAATGGTAAAGTTTTCACTTTCAGCCAGATCCTATAAAGAATGGAAAAAGGAGAAAATGTAATCGGAAAACAAAGTGCAAATGTCTAGGACGACTTGGCAATGAACGTGACCATTTGTTACGAGGTGTGCAGGGACAAAAGTTACATTCACAATGGTAGTAAGTTTGCAGTTTCCATAATTTATCTCTTTATTTGCAATCAGGCTATTAAATCAATACCTGATGACAATAACAAACAGACAACAAAATGGTGGCGGTTAATACCAGAAGTCAACACTCATCCATCCTCTTCATTGCAGTTGTATAATAGACTGCTGGCATTACTACGAGGGCAGAATGGAAAGCTCAGAGTTGTAGTGTTAATGTAAGTTAAGAATTAATCCACATCGCGGAATAAACATTAATGAACATAAGTACGACTCATTACCAAACAAAATAAAATAGCAAATTCGAATTGTGCAATATTGGTCCACACATACTTGAAGATCAATAAGGACAGTGAAGACAGAACGGTATATTTGCCATGCAAAATAACTTTTTTGCTTCAGCGCTACAGAAATTCAATGGTTTTAAGTAAATATCGCGGTTTTACTAAGATGGGGCAATATGTCACACCTCCAACGACTAAATGTATGCAGTGCGGGACATTTTTGTACAGTATATATCATTTGATACGACCCAAAGGTGTAACACATAAAACAAACCGATTTAGACCGTATGTTTCTTAGAAACAAATTCGATTCATGACTTTTTAAGTCGTTTGAGCCATGTCCGTCTGTCTGGCTGTCCGGCTGCTACGGGGGTGACCACTGTGCATCTAAGAGATCGTCCATCAAATGGACTAGCTGCAAACAACTTTGAGACAGCCTATGCTGGGCATAGAGGCAAGTGCACAGAATTCAGTGTCAAATTTCGTACAATCTACACACTTATTGAACGTCGGCTTGCAAACAAACCACCACAGAAATTTCTGTCAGATAAAGATAAATATATTTTTGAATTGTTGAGTTATTGAAAATAACCGATTGTTTATGCCTGCTTGTGGAGGGTAAAAAGTTGTAGATAGGACTATCGGTCAGTTATTTATATAGATGGTACCAGAAGTGGTGTGTCAAAAAGTTAGGATTTCTAAAGTTTTGCCTCCTATTACAAGATAAATTTACTGACCAAATTTCATTATCCCCCAGGTGCCTGTTTGAAAATTATTGGAGAAATATTAATTATCCAAAAATATGTAATTTTGAATGAGAGGTACCAGATTAGTTAATTTATCCTTCTCACCAACCATCCAGCCGGAAAAAATACGGACAAAGCCCAACCGTCTTAAAATGTCTATGATATATACGCTCATCCCTAAGGGTGATGGTATAAAAAGCCGATCGTGAGGGCGTATAAATTTGTCTATTTCTCGAAAATTTTTAATTTGGGAGAAGAAAACCAGTTTAAAGTGTAACAATTTGTACACGGTGTCGTACCATTCTTCACTTTGAAAGCATAATAACCCAATAATTGTGTTTTTATTAGTGCACCAAAGTATTTAGAAATTTTTTTTTTACCCATTACACAGTACAAAATTTTTCAGCTCATTGATTTGAGACTCAATTCTGAGAACTGCACGTAAAGGAAGCCCCAAAGAGAAGTTCTGCAGCATTCGTTTTTGTCAAGTAACATGCCATAATAATTTAATATCGATTTGAAGTTAGTAAGTATCGTATAGGGGAATTTGTCACGTTTAAGGCTCTTTTGTTTGACATAACTCGAGAACCACTAGTCCGATTTAGCTGAAACAAATTTAAAAAAATTAAGAATTACAATTCCTTTAATCTGTTCATATAACGTTTCCCTACATTAGCAACAGTTTCACTTTTCCATTCATCAAATGATTTTAAACTGGGTTTATTTTGTAGCAGTTACAATAAAACTGTTGTACTCAGTGGCGTATGATTAACGTGAAATATTACTTATGGTAATCATACGTCACCATTTAGTATTTATGTTATGTCAAACAAAAGAGCCTAAAATGTGACAAATTCCCCTATACGAACTATTGTTAAATTATTATGGCATGTAACTTCACAAAACGAATGATGCAGGACTTCTTCTTTTTGGGGCTGCTTTCACGTGCAGTTCTCAAAATTGAGTCCCAAAATCATATCTGGTACTGTGTTATTTACAAATTTAATTGAAATTTAACAACAGAGTAAAATATTGTGATAAGTCGTAATATTTAACAAAGAGGAAAATTGTCACCAGCTCTTCAGGTATTGTGCGACCTAAATAAGTTTTTTTTTCCTACATATTTTACATGGTACTAGCAGTGGAATTGAGAGGCCTTCCTCATATAATGCATGCAGTAGTCCTTATTTGGGAATAATTTTTCAAATAAGGAATGCAGAACGCATGATTTTTCATCAGATTTAGGCATTACATGGACAGACCTGCCAAAGGCATTAAAAAGAATGCAGAGGGATTTCATACACATCCCCTCTCGCTTCCAAATAACATGGGTGTTGCATGCCTTCTGAATGGAAATAAATGTTAATACGTCGTTATTCAACTTTGATGAAGGCCTGCCAGAGGCGTTTGCAAAGAATGCAGAGGAATTTCATACACATGCTCTCTCGCTTCCAAATAACAGGGGTATTGCATCTCTTCCAAATGGAAATAATTATTAGTATGCGTGGAAGGTGTTCATGTGTTTTTTTTAATAGAGTATTATAAGTTTTAACCACAAATAAGGCCTTCCTTTTCATAATTTCCGCCGCTGGGGTATTCCAAGGTAAGGAAAAAAATTTTTACATTCGAGGCGGTAATGGTATTAAAGTACCATGATTCTTGAAGTAAGCTTACTTTCGTTATCTACATAATATATATACAAAATTAGCTGACCCGGCAGGCTTAGTCCTGCGTCCATTATTATTGGAAAAGATGATGATTACTTGTTGGAATCTAAAACGATTGGCAAATATCCTTTGGCCTCTGAAATTTGTAAACTTAATTATGTATTAACAATTCTTTTTTATAAAAAGTTCTGTTGTTGTACAAAAAAACTCGAATTAAACTGGATTTTTCGAAATTTTTTTACATTTTTTTTAAAACTTTCTCCAAATGTTGAAAATTAGGTTTAGAATGAATATTTTGATTTTATGACATAACCGCGGTATTAGACGGGAGATATAAAATTGGCACTTTTAGAGGATAAACGGAGAAAAAGGAGTAAATATGGTACCAATCGCTAAAAACAAAAGGTTTAAGCTGCACCAGAATAAATGGTAACTCAAAGTTTAGAATGAATATTTTACATACATGAAAACTAGTTCCCCAGGAATTACTTTTTCCCAATAATAAAAACCTCCTTTTTCAACATTCGAAAAAATGATAACAAGCGTAACAAATTTTAAGTATTCGTAGTCAGCTTAGTTGTTCCAACTATAAGTTTGCAAAAAAATGTAAAAAATTGAAGAAATTTCAAAAAACCCATTTTTAATTCGAGTTTTTTTGTACAACAACAGAACTTTAAATCGAAAATAATTGTTGATACATAATAATAAAGGGGCATCGCCCTTTAAGTTTAAAAATTTCAGAAACCAAAGGAAATTTGCCAATCGTTATTAGATTCCAACAAATACTCAATATCTTTATCAATATTATTGGACGCAGGTCGAAGCCTGCCGGGTCAGCTAGTAGATTTATAAGCTCTTAAATAATACGTTTTTTTAATAATGTTTAAATATATCAATAATTTTGATATTATTTAATAAATTTACAAAACTGTAGCGACCATAAGTCGATTGAAATCACATTTGCAAAACTGTTACCCTGATGAAGTGTAAATCCAGTGTTCTTGTAAATGCTATTGCAATGGTAAGCGTTCTTTATACACTATTAAAAAAGTGTTCATTTTTTCTAATAAATATACCTACCTATCAAAACAATGCTTATGAAATGTTGTAGAAATTTTGTTACGGCAAGCTTTTTTTTTCAGTTCAGTTACATTTTGCTTCTGAATTGTTAGGTAGAGTCTGACCACTAAATCATTTCTCCGTGTGGCTGTGTGAAAATACGAAGTGTATAAAACAACTACGTTATGAATGTTGGAGTGTAGCAAAAAAGTTTGGATACTTTTTGTACTTTATGCTATCTCTTATGCTGACAAATGCGTTTTCCAATGCCAGTCCCACTATTAAGAAGTGGTCGACTACTTGTAAAGCTTTCATATGCTACGCGCTGACTGTGCTCAAATAAAGGTAGTCAAACTCACGAGCATCCGCGTCATGTACAACTGGTTTTTATGTAAGATACATGCAAAAAAACAAAAATAAATTTTAAATTGCTTTAAGTTCAATTAAAATTTTGTCACAAAAGTTATTTTACGTTCCCAAGTGGTGTATCACAAAATTTTAAAGCAATGTACGTGGTCTTCATACCTTTTGCTTGTCAAGGCTATGAAAAAATAGTACATAAATTTCAGCCAGGTAAACTGACTGATAAATGTCCTCACCCTATGTATGATGTGATTAAAGTTTTGAGTTATTGAAACTAACCAATTTTCACTTGAAATAACTTATGTATTTTGCCTGCTTGTGGAGCATGAACGGTTGGAGAAAGGACTATCGACAGTAAGACCAGATGTATACAGACAAGCAGTTAAACTGTATAAAAGGTTACAATTCACTATTTCTGGATGTTAGGAGTTACCGTTAATGTATGTAAAATATAATTTCCCTTCTAGGGTTAATAATGCTCGACTCACTGAATGTCAAAAGCTTTCCAATATGCCGTCTGTATGGTGCAAAGGAGAACTTTGTTGTATTTACTATGATGGTTATACGGCTATTCAGTGGTGTGAGGTATTTTATGGCTCCTTGCCGGTCTGCTGTAGATAGGCCGGTACACTCAAAAAATATTTCCAGTATTCCGTACTTAAATCAATCCGTAGCGGTGTCAAAAGTATGGTAGGTACTAATTTTCTTAAATCCAGTACGAAATGCTTGATCCAACACGGAAAATACTAGCCTGTAATTCATATTAATAGAACTCATTAAGCCTGGAGTAGCTTGATTTTTAAGTGTAGAATTCTAAATTATAGATGACATTAAGGCTGGTGGAGCTTTATTTGTAAGTGTAGAATTCTTAATTGTAGATGACTTTAAGCCTAGTAGGGCTATATTAAATAATATGCGGATAGCTATTACGATAGTTGTCAAACTATCTCATCAGCATCCTTTTGCCATCACAAACTTTAAGTGTTCTAAGCTCCACAAAAGTATCGAGATGCCAAACACACCAGTGAGAAAATGACAACAAAGATCACACCACCACCTGATTCACACAAGCTCTTAATATTTTCATACTTAATTGGAGAGTTTATACTTATATTTACATTTAAGTACGATTTAAGAATTTAAAACTTAAATTTAGAATGCGAACTAATTTTGGGGAAAAAACATTAAGCTTAGAGAGTAATGTTCTTTCTCTCCCAAACATTTTTTCTCATAGAATAATGAAAGATTTTATGTTCTCACTTTTAGTCAGAAAACTTTTCTGCAAAAATAAGAATTTTAACTTAAATTTAGGTTGCGATTTTTTTCTGTGTAGGCCTTTACACCTATGGGACAATCCAGTTGTTCCTTTTAGAATTTCCTTACGGAGGCATTAGTTAAATACGATATAGGAGTTTTGAAGAACATTACAGAGACAAATGATCAATTAGTATGACAATGGCAACGTAAAAAAATTATCACATCGCCCCTTCTTATATTTGGAAATTCCAAGCAATTAAACTAAGAGCATTTAGGATGGGGGGTGTGTAACAGTCAGTGCTACCTAAGATACTACCAAATTGGAAACATACACACTAGGGTGATGACTTTTTTACAACCTCGTTTCCCTGTATCGTATTTAGATGAGTTTTTATTTAAGATAAGATGAAATCTTACATATAAGGTGATCGATAAAAAAACCTCACGCAAAAAATGATTTTAAAATTTTTATTTATCAGCATTTTGGGCAATTTTTAATTTTTTTTAAAGTCACTGTAAGCATAAATTTATGAGAGTTTATTAGTTTCCTACCACAATCATAATATGTAATTTTTCTTTCTTTTCTTTCTCACGATTTTTCTTTTATTCTGAGAATTAAAAAAAAGTTGTCAACTTTTACTCCAAAAATTCAAAATGATTTACCTTCACTTAATTGTAAATAAAAACGAAAGATGTTCATTGATTTCTATGATCAATGTCTCATTTTGTTTATAGGTTATGTGGCGTTTCGTGAAAGTTATGAGACGACACTTTTTTCTGTTTTGGATTTTTTAAAAAAATATTTTTTAAAAATTTTTTCACAAAAATATTATTTCAAAGTGGTTTGTGCGTGACCTTTTTCTATATTTAAATGGAATAAACGTTATTTTAGTCATTAATAGGCAAAAGTTCATACATTCGGGCAACATTAAATAATTTTTGAGAAAAAAAATCAAAAAGTCATCACCCTAATACACACCTTCAAGAGCACGGTCATATAGCCAACAAAATTAACGAACTTACCTGAATGGCACGTGCCACCTCTGAGCCCCACACCGGCTTCGAACTGACCACAATTGCAAATTTTTGCCAATGAAATGCACTCAGTAGACTTATAACACTTTTAGAGACCTAAAGAAAAACAAAAAGAGAGAAAACATTGACACTTAAATTTACATGCGAGATGCTTAAGGGAATTATGTGACATGGCTCCCCAAACGTTCTCGATACAGTTGAATTTGATTAGATTTTATAAAATACACAAACAGCTTCAAAGCTATTTATGGCTTACGTACCTTTGATGCCGGTGCTAATGTCCTCGCAAATGTATGAAATGTGTCCTTATTCGATACTATTGAATCTGAACATTTCTATGGAGAGATTAAATTGTGAAATGGTGTATTAAATAAATTAAGTCTACTTAGTATGATGTTAATAAATTGCCTCAAGCTAAAAACAATAATAGAGACTATTACTAATTTAAATATGTTTGCTTTGATTACATAGTTTAAGTAAACATATTATGGATAATAAAGGATATAATTAATATTTATGTTGTGTAATTAAACTAATTCATTTTAATAAGTAATTCGAATATATTGAAATGGTATTGTTCAGTGCATATAATAACAATTTGAGGCGAACAATGCCAGTGTCAATCGATTGGAAATAAGCTCATTCTGTGAATTCAGTACGGTCATATTGGGTTAATGGGTTAATTAAAAAATCGGTTTTTCGTTACTTTCCTCACTTGAAGGCTTATCTCTCAGCCAAATCTAAGCCGAGTGCACGCTTTTATGAGTAAAACGCATATTTATTTGTAAAAATCGGTTGTTATCCATGTTTTACGATTAATTTGGTTTTTTTGCTTTCCTGAAAAAAGGGCTTTTTGAGAATTACATTTCTTTTTAACTTCTCTGTCACTAACATTCATATAATATAATAAATTTCTGTGTTGAGACCTTCTGCCGCGAGCTGCGAATTGAGAGATTTACAACGAGGAAAACACTCACATGGAATGAACCGGTTGTAATTTATTTATTTTATGGTTTATATTTACATCCTATGCTAATGACAAGCATTTGGGTTTTATGGTAATTACTGTGAGCCAGGGCTCATGATAAGAACACGTGTGACCGTATAGTAGATACAATATGGCTTCTTCCAACATTGTAAACTGTAGGTTTAGGTAATAAAATAGAAAATATCTTTGAATAACTTGTAATTTACTTAAATACTAGAAACTAGTGTGGCCGCTATTTTCTTCTTATCTTATCAATACATAATTGAGTTGAAAAAACTCTGAGGTTGAGTGATTCGATGTGCCAAGAGTTGCACGTTTAGAGTGATGTAATCATTAACACAAATAAATCTCAAAAAAGGACATTGATAAATAAAAGTTGTTCCTGTCAAAATTATAAAACCTGTATTTGAAAAAAAATCCAATCGTTTGACCCGATTTTAGCTTAAGCCTTCCCATTTCATTCCATAAAATATGAATTTCCCCGTGTATGTGATATTCGCACTGTACGTTGTAGACCTCTAGGCATACATTTTAAAACATTTTTATCTTGAATTTGCCGCTTTTACTCATAAAACTATGAATATCACCTAATCATAAATTCTGCTGTAGCTCTACCATATGTTTTAGCCCACCTTTTCCTAACTTTCCTCCCCTTCGGTCTATCTATGACTTTCAAAAGACTCTTTTCAATTTATATGTAGATATAACAACTATCTTATGACATTTTAAATGTTTGTATTCCAAGCTAAAACTGAGGCGCATGTTTGCTATCTGCCATTTATGAAATGTTGTGCTCAGATGAGACAATAAATTTTAAATTATATTGCATTCACATATGTATCTTATTGTTGACACTAATTTTTCACCATTAGTTGTAGCATAAAACTGGTACCATTATGAACAGGGCTGTCAGCGTGTGTTTGTGATTTGACAAAGCTGAAACTCGTAAAATTTCTTCCACAAATCGTTACCTTAAAGTTTTCGTCATTAATCTCTTTCAATTTATCTGACAACTAACTTTGAAACATGTGTCGTATGAGTTATATTAAAGTTGTCATACATCTTAATGCTGCATCAATTTAAATTATAAATAAGTTTAAGCAACTCAGATGGGTCGTTTATAACTGATATACTTACAAAAGATATCATGGGAATATTCCATGCCGCAGCTAACAGAGCTTCTGTTGTACAACTTTCATCCGGGCCAATAAAAGCTGCCACATTTTCACTTCTCATTTGTGTCATAAATCTAAAACAATGAAATAAATGTACAGTGGGTTAGTTACAATTATGAAAATAAAAAGAGAACAAAAAAAAAATTTAAAGGTGAATGAAAGCTATGAATAGTCTAAATTTTTAAATGTCCAAAATTGCCACTTTATTATTCTTAATGATAACACTTTTTGGAGGTGAATGATTCCTCAAAACAATGCAAGAGTATATTAAAATTTTGGGAAAACAGATTCCCCTTGGTCTAAGTTTATACTATTAAGGTCTGATGAAATTTTTAATTCGAATTAAATAGAGTTTTAAGGTCCTAAAAAACTACGTTACTTATTGTTTAAGTACAGTATTTATAACAGATGTCTTCAGTGAAATTGTACATAATACAGCAATGTTTCGTATAACTTTGTGCATAATTTCACACTCTTGTCTAGTTAACCCATTTGGAACCAATCATATAATATGATTGGTGCAGCTTTTAATGGAATAATAAGTTATTTTCGTAGGGACCTGAATAAAATGAAAGCCTTAAGTGAGTATATCACCGGTAAAGTTTTCAGTTTAATATCTCTATCTCGACTCCTTACGTGTCCTTTTTGTCATTTTTTTGGGCAAGGTCAGAAAAGGATCTTAAACTGGGACTTAAAATATTCAAATGCTCTCTTAAAATGTTGCTCGGAAAATTTTACAGGGGATGCTCTAAGACCAAAAATCGATATCTTAAATTTTTACCTGCCCCTACCGTCAAGAGCTCAAAAAACAAATAGCGGATGAATAACAGGAGGAAAAAGGGTTTCTGGCGGCTGATTTACTAATTTCTGTAAAACAAAATATCGCAAAAGTATCCTTTTTTATCAACTGTCGTCATGATCGGACAGGCTCCTCTGACCAATAAGTCCGGGGATTTCGCAGTGTCTTGGGCACCAAATGAGGCTGACATCTAAAGGCTTTAGTCCATACAATTTCACCTCACAGTTCCTCGCCAACTATGATTAACAAAATGGCTATCCACACAGATTGTTATCTGTCTGCTAGTATAGATTCCATATCGCATAGCATCTGCGGCTTTTTAAATGGCAAGTACCTCAGCTTAAAAATCTCTGCATTAATTTTGTAGCCTGAAATAGATGCTTAGCTGCATATCTACGGTGTAAAAACCAGCTCCTGTGTCATGTTTCACCTTCGATTCATCAGTAAAACCAGAAATGAAGTCACCATTAGGAGTCCCGCCGTCACTCCATTCCGATCTTTCCGGAATTTTAACGTATATTGACGGAATTCCACACGTTTCATAAAAAAATCCGTAAGAGGTGGCAGAAGATAAGAGTCGTCTTTATTCAAAACCCGGAGAACATTTGCAGATATTTAGCATAAGTTGCGCTACAAAATTTTCTCGTCATCCGCCTTAGAATGCCTCTTGCCCTAGCGCTCATGTTAGGTAAATATGGTACTATCTTTTTTTGGTGTTCCAGCGATTTAGGACTTCACTTCACCTACTCAGAGGCATATGGACATTTCCACCGAAAAGTTCACACAGCCCAAAGAATTTAAAATTATTGAAAACACTACAGAACTAAAGTAAATAATTTCTAATAAAAGGTCAAGTTAAACCAGTATAGAAATTTCAGTCACCCAATATAAGATATTGTTGAAGTCTTGAGTTATTGAAATTAATAGATTTTTAATTAAAATAAAATTACTTATGTATAATTTTTCCCCTGCTTGTAGTGCAAAATCGTCCAAAACTTGACTTATTTGTGTAGGAGGTATAGGTGCCGGTTTGGATTTTATGTGAGAAATATAAATTTTTCAAAAAAGGTAATTTTGATAGGGGGTACAAAAGGGGTAAATCGATACAGTTCTTATTTATTTCTGACTCAAATTTTCATACATATATCTTACGAAAAATTTGACTGAGTTTAGTGTGCTTACAAAAAAAGATATATATGTAAGACTATGGTGGTGAGTTCGGTCCTTTGTATGGGAGGTACCAGAAGGTGTGTGTCGAATAGTTAGGTTTTGTGAGGTTTCGCCTCCTATCACAATATAAATTAACCGACTAATTTTTATTACCCCCCAAGTGTCCGTTTGGAAGTTATGGGAGAAATATTAATTTTCCAAACAAGGTCATTTTGTATGGGAGATACCAGAAGGGGTGATCCGATATAGTCCATATTCATTCCTGAATCCCATTTTCATAAGCGAACATCATACTAAAAATTTGAGTGAATTCAGTTAACTTACAAAAAATATATTTATGTAAAACTATAAGGGTCAATTAGGTCATTTGTATGGGAGGAACCAAAAGGGGTATGGCAAAGGTTTCGGTTTTCTTAGGGTTTGTCTGCTTTTGCAAGATAAGTAAACAGACCAAATTCAAATATCCTACGATCGTCCGTTTGGAAGTAATGAAAGAAATATAACTTATCCAAAAATAGGTAATTTTGTATGAGAGTTACCAGAAGGTGTGGGGCTATTTTGCTCATTTACAATCCCATAAGTTCGTTTTGAAAATTATTAATACTGGTAAATTTTCATACCGATCCGATAAGGTTTACTCGACTTATCCTGCTGACCAGTCAGCCATCCATCCAGCCAGCCAGCCAAACAGACGGACATAGCTCAATCGTCTTAAAAAGTCCTGAAACGAATTTGGTCTTAAGATACTTGGGGTCTAACTCGTCTCCTTTAATGCGTTACACTTTTTTTCGTATCAAATGATATATACCCTCATCCCTAAGGGTGATGGTATACCTATTTATTTTTCATATGAAATTAAAAAAAGTCCACAAACCCCTAAGAAATTAAAATTATCGAAAAACTACAGAACTGAAGTAAATAATTTCCAATAAAAGGTCAATTCAAAAATATTATTTTTCATATGAAATAAAAAAACCTCATGCTGTCAATTTAATGTTGTATTGTAACTTTAAGAAAAATTGACACACGTTCACTCTCACTGAACCCAGTGAACCTAAATATCGGTTAGTACTCATATCACACTGCTGAAAACAAAATCAGTAAATGTAGACAGAATACCAATGAGTTGAAATTACATGTGATTTATATACAATTTTTGAAAACTTCATATTTGAACACATTTGTATACATACAAGTTAATACACATATGGATTTCGGCAAATGCTGTCGATATTTTCGGGGAAAAGCTAACGACTTTTCTGTTTTGTTTTATTGATGATGATGTCAATATGGGGGTTATCCACCACAACATGTGTACAGGGGTGCTAATAACCAACACAATAAAAGTTACAAGTATTTCGAAATTGTTGTAAGGAGTGAAGCCACAAATAAATATCCTATAATCGTCAATTGCAGCAATATATTTTACAACGAAGTCATTAAATTTCGCTTACAAAATTAAAATGTGTGTAATAAATATTTATATTTAAATCGAAGTAAAGATAAATGCGTTTTTGAAATATGTTTCGTCAAGGCATAAAATTAAATTATACGATTAGGGTATTGAGACGTACTGATTGTAGCAGTACATGTACTGTTTTTTTTTCTAATGTGCTGTATAATACAAATCACTAAATACTGTGCGAAGTCGGAATGTTGTATTGATTTATTTTTATAAATCATTTTTAAATAATCATTTAAATGAGTAAATTTTTTTTATTATAATAACTGATAGCAAATAACTGAATAAATAACTGATAGTATCTGAACATTCATTCAGAGGTAACAAATGGGAAAATGTGCAGTATTAGGCAACGATGCGTGTTAGGGAGTAGGTAACAGAAATTACTGAACTTCAACACAAGTGGGTTATGCAGTCCCGAAAAACTTTGACCGGGCGCGGTGCCCATATATGCCACTCTATTAATAAGTATTAGTATGAAAACCAGAGCTCGCAATAATTGGTCTTTCTCGTGCTTGTTGTCAGATAAAAACCACTCATCCACTGACACGATGCGAAACTGTCGCGAAAAAACCCTCAAACTTTGTTCTTGTTTGGGCTGCTCTGCGCTCAACCGATGAGCGCATTTGTTCACTCGATCGGCTCATGGGTTTACTCAAGACCCTTTACTTCGTAAAAACTTGGCAAACGGTCTTTTGAGCATAGATGTGTGTTGCGCATGTGAATAGGCAAACATACGCATACGCATATGCACACTGGTGGGCCCCTTTTCTTCTTTCTTCCTCTTTAATGCCAGTGATGACATTTGTAAGCAACAACATAAGGCAAAGCAACAATAAAAATAAAGACCTTTTTTGCGGACACTTTGCTTGCCTTGCTCACTTACTGACTCAGCTGAGCGACGGACGGTTCGGTTCGTATCGAGCGGTCAGTAAGAGACCGATTCATGTATTACGTTCAAACCCGAAACCAGAGAGCAAGAACACGAACGAAACATAAAAAATGGTTGCTGTTCAGACACTGAGCGATTCTGTCTCATTTTTTCGGTCTTTTAAGTGAGCAGACCGCGCAGTAAAATTTGGTTGAGCATATTTTGCGAGTTCTGATGAAAACACAAAAAAATAAGGTAAAACTGGAACCTCCCATGCTAAAAAACACGAATTTGGATGTGGATTCATAGTCGGCAAGAGACTTCGAAATCTGGCCACGCCGTTTAGCCCTTTAAGTGACCGAAAAAATACTTGAACACCACGCCGACTTGTGTACACGACTGACGGAAAAGAAAGACGATGACATTAAGTATACGTCCTTAGCGCCTGGAAGAAATATATGACCGCTGCGTGGCCATGACATAAAAATTGAGTTGTGTGAAATGAATTATGTGACAGCTGGCAGGGCGGATAGCTATTAAGGCTGTGACGATTGGTGGAAAATCTACAGAAAATGGCGCTAATGAGAAACCAATAGAAATAACTATAATCTGGCAAAACTGCAGCCAATGGTAACGCGTGCTGTGACGGAACAGTATGAAGAAAATAGAGACAAAACGCCTCTTCGTAAAGAAGAAGGGATAGAGGTGAAGCCCGAATATTTAACCTAACGTTTAGAAGGAAAGGAAGGGATGGTAAGGTAAGAAATGGAAATCTGACCAGGGACACACACAGGAGCGAACATTTTCATACTCTGCTCGTTCTCGAAGGCAGCATAAGTGACGAAATCACACCCATCATTGACGAAGGAGTAGATTTTCCACCACTGAGACAAAACGAGATCAGCACGGCAATTGCACGACTAAAAAACAAAAAAGCTGCTGGTACCCATAGATTGCCGGCAGAGCTTTTGCAGGCAATGGGCTGGTATCCTACATGGACCAGTTCATAAACACGACTTGGCTGAAAGAAAGCATGCCCGATGTTTGTAATACGAGTTGAAATCCTGTGCTTAATAAATACGATCCAAGTGTGTGCACCAACTACTGCAGAGTCAGCCATCAAGAAATGCAGATTCGCACTTTCCATCTGTTAATCTCCCACTAATCTATAATCTAATCTAATCTAATCTAATCTAATCAGAAACTGTTAGATGCTATGGCTGAGTAAGGTGTTCCAGCAAAGCGTTGACATTGACCCACACGAAGTCTTTAGTGAAAATACGTAAAAATCTGACAGAGGCTTTTTACATCATGCTATGCTTTATATGTACAAGGCTACAAGTCACATGCTATTCGCAGTAACATCCCGCAGCCCTCGACGAATGATATCTACATCATCCGCATATAGATATCATTGGTCGAAGGCCGCGGGATGTTACTGCGGCCTTTTCAAGCATCGAAAAGCGGTCGTCAGATTTGGGGGTCTTGTTTGCGAACTGCGTGAATTGGTTTGATGATTTAAGCTAGCGATTTAATGGTAAAGCCCTCTCTCGACAAATGGAGATCCAACTCTATCAGACACTGATCATACCTGTCTGATCTACAGCGCAGATTCCAGGGTAATGACACTATCGGTTAAATTTGTTCTTGCAATCTGTGAGAGAAAAATACTTTGCAAAATATTTGGAGCGGAGAATATCAAACTTCGTATGAATCATGAGCTACATAACGACTACGATGTAGTCAACCGCGTCCAAATATACCACATGCACTGGTTGCTGGGACATGTTGTACGAATGGACGAACATGCTTCAGCTCGAAAAATGCAAGAAGCTGTAACGCTTGGAATTCTTTGCTAAGTGCGGCAATTAACTTAATGTCCCTTTACACCTCATGAATGAGGTATGGGATAGCTTCTCGCGTTGCTATAAATTAACACGCTTTCTATTTTTAGATTCACAACTAACGGCACCTTCTTGTATTATCGACGAATTCGAACGTCACTGTTTGAGAAGCTCTTACTAGACATGCCGATTGATTCGACACTAATACTGCGAAGTTTCTGTCGACAACATTCGAGGGGAGCCGACCATGAAAGAACATTTTTTTTCTTTTTTTACGATGACTGGAGCCAGGAGTTGAACCTGTGATCTCCCGCATGGTAGTCGCGTGTTTTAACCCCTATGGTCCCGAAGTGCGGCAATTAATAGATGAATTTCTGTTGTTCCTTATGCAGCGACGTGCTGCATTAAATCGATAATTAACGATTGTAAGGCAAATTGCCATCTATGTAAGTATGGGTTAAATACCAAAAAATGCATACGCTTTATATCATATCTAGGACCATACCTAAATGAAAATTCTTTGTTGACTTGTGACGAGACACCGCGGATTCGGCTGTCTGTTCCACCAAAGCGACTTCGGTTGTCTGTTTCCCTACTGTGGCTTCTGCTGTCTGTTCGTAAAGTAGTTTATCAGTATATTATAAGAACAAATGTATGTATAACAATAACACAATGCAACAAATTTTTGATCCCGGCTTCTATATAGCTGATCCTTATTTCACGCTGAATTCAAATCTTCTTTCAGATATGTGAAAAGTAGAACGGTTTTTAAGATATGGTCACATTTACATTTTTAGTGTTTTGAAAAAAGTTAGGTCTACTAAAATGCCATTTTCTCTGGTTTTAGTTCACCGATGTCACCGAACTGTGACGAAAATAAAAGATAATAAAATCATTTCTTAAAAAAACGATAGCTGTTTAAAATTCAATCATAAATGAAGTAGTTATGGCACTTCAAAGTTTGATTTTTGTAAAAAATATTATGATTTTTCAAGTTTTCGCTGCCTTTAATTAAGTTTTTTTTTCGTGTTTCTGTAAAAATTGCTCCGGTTTCAGACTATTACATGATAGAATAATATGTAACAAAAATTGTTTGCCCTTGGTCATCAAAATCGGATTAAAAATACTTCCGCATTTTCCGCATTTGGTGAAGTAAACCCAAGTTTTTTTTTAGATATTCCTATTTGACTTGTTTAACAAAAAGCGTAGAGTTATGTTTCGAAGGGCAAGCAAACAACAATTACTACTACTCTCATGAAGAGGTATGTGTACTTAATTGTTGTCTGAAACCGCAGAAATTATTACCGAAACACGGAAAGTAACTTAATGAAAGGCAGCGAAAACTTGAAAAATCATCTAAATTTTTACAAAAATCTAACTTTGAAGTGCCATAACTTCGTCATTAATGATTGGATTTAAATCAGCTATCATTTTTTTAAGAAATAATTTTATTATCTTTTATTTTAGTCACAGTTCGGTGACATCGGTGAACTAAAGTCAGAGAAAATGGCATTTTAGTAAACCTACCTTTTTTCAAAACACTAAAAATGGAAATTTGACCATATCTCAAAAACTGTTCTACTTTCCACATATCTGAGAGCAGATTTGAATTCAGCGTGAAATACAGAATTCCCGGATACAGAAACTGTTGAAATTTTGTGACATAGTGTAACTGGAAGACCGCAGCCGAGCTTATGCTGCAACTTGAAACCCTATCCTGAAATCCAAACCTGCTAGTCGTAGCCGAGCTGGTCCTACGAATTTGGCATCCAAATCTGAAATCCTAACCTGAAACCCGAAACCTGAAACCGAAAACCTGAAATCCGAAACCGAACCTTGTAACCGGAACTTATGCCAGAATTCCATTTACCGCACCAGTACTGGGCTAATTAATTTGTTCTTGATTATTAAGTGTAAGGATTAATTGTATCCAGCGCAGATGTTTGGATCCAGGAGAAAAGCAGTAGTTTGTTGCCGTAAACCAATAAGTTATCTGTCGTATTTCTAACACAAGTGTATAAGAAGAAAATCAAACCAAAATTAACACTATTTAATAGCCCTAGTAGGGGAAATTACTTGTGTTCTTATTTCATAAGGTCGGTGGGTTCTTATGCAGACCCTGGACGAGATTGAGTATACCCCAGCCAAAGAAAAACCCTCGTTACAAACTTTATAGCTTCAGGGTAGCTGATTACTTCCATAGGATGAATACATCCCTAATCTTTTCAAGAACGACTATTCTTGATATCAGAGAACAGTACCAATTTTATATCAATTGTTTTCAAATAGTTCCCATATACAAGGAATGCCTAAAATTAGTTTCAGCGCTACCAACATTTTTTGTTTTTTAATCAGTGGTAACTGCACTAAAAATGTCTGTCACTAATTAACAGTATTAAATTATGTTACCTTATGGGTTGTACACGGTAGGCTCCCGCCTTTTGTCCAATATCGAAGGCCTTAAAAGTTAAACGTTTACCAGGCAAAATTGATGCATCCTTGTTTATATCCTCGACCGCCAGCGGCAGACCACCCAGTGTTATCTGTAATCCAATAAGAAACACATGTCTTATGTATTTTATTTATATCTATATATTGCAACATATGTGTAAGATAAACAAATATAACATCATAATTAAATTAAAAAAACATTACAAAGGAGAGCTTGACATCTAAGACACTAGACAGAGAACTCTACGCATTTAGGTGTCATCCATTATCTATTGGCTGCCGGTTTATATAATATTTACATTATCGACCCATTTTTTAACCCACGTGCGTCACCAAACACATTTGTTCGACTATTGCCTGCATTAATTTATGCTTAAAATCTAAAATATATTTTTAGTCTCGTCTATCGTAAAATTTCGTACGTATTGTGGGTTTGGTTATTGTCTGTGCACAGCAAAACGTTAAGATTATTCAAATTTTACATGGATTGAATTCTAATTATGTTAAAGCAGTTGTCATTTCATTATTTTACTTAAATTTATAACAATATTATTGAGTTTGAAGTTACTGTTCTTCCCTTTATTACCTTAAACAATTTGATACTGGAACATGTTAGAATAAGTAACATGTGTTATTTTTATCTTTATAATGTTTAATTTAAGCAAAACATTTCTTAGGGACTATTTTAATTCCTGTTTTTATATTTGTTTGAGTCTTCGCAATAAACAACAATTTCATTTCTCTATAAGCAACCAATTAATAACTTAAATAAATATTCATCGTTCGTCGTATTCCCACTTGCCAATCATCATCAAATCCCACGAAATTAACTGCGCATTTACAATTTATAATTTATTTATCTACCACTTCTTATTGTGCGAAAACAGTGTTAATATTGTGGCTGCAAAATGGTCTACTAAAATCTCCACGAATATTTAGTCCTTAATCGCGACGCTCCTTGTCAAGTTCAAGGACAACGTGTTTGTTTTTCCTTTTCTATTTTGATTCTATCGCAGCCCATACCATAACACTATTCATGTCGTCATTTGGGCTGTGAGGCATTTTGCTTCAGAGTTTTTTAGGGTCTATGCTATGACAAACGCCAATTCAAACTGAGATACTTTGCAAACTGGCATGATAAACATTAAATGGTGTGTAGACAAAACAAATAAAAATTTATTGGTGCCTATTGTGTATACCTCGAGCCATTTGTCCGTTGTAAATTGAAATGTTACTCAGATAAGGGTTTATTATCTTGCATCTGGTAAAGCGCCAGTTACGCCCAAAGCGAATCCTTCGTTGTCATTTTACAATAAAGTCAAATAGGAAAACAATATGAAAGGGTCATATGTTTTGTGCAGAAATGTTTATATGTTGTGGGTTAGGCAATTTCTCGCTACAGTTCCGTTGTTAAATATACATAAAGCGACGTTCGTCACAATTGTGTAATACACCATGTTGCCATTTGATTGGAAGAGGCGATATTGTAGCTGTCGTTTGACACTGATTAGAATATAAGATATGCTACGTTGGTTGTTGACATAAAAAATTAAATTCTTTAAGATAATTGAAGAGCGGCGCACACAGGGGTAATTTAACAATCTGGGCGGCCAAAATTATTTGAAACAAATTTATGAAGCAGAATGTTAAAAAGTTACTCGGTGAGTAACTTGGTAAAAAATAATAATATGTTAACATTCAGGGGGCTGATGTTATGGCCGTTTTTATACAAAAAATGTTTTTTATAAAATATGTAAGATTCCAAGTATTTCTCATATATCTCCACAGGGTTGCATTTTAGAGCCCTACCTCCCTATAACTTTTGATTCGTCTGGATTCCCTCTAATTATAAATGCATAGAGATATAGGACATCCTGAATGTCAACTTAAGTGGTTCAGAAAGACTGCAGAAATTATGGTCTATGCTTCCGCAGTAGGTAAATGGCTATAAAACACAAAACCGCAAAAATCCGCAAAATTTTTTTTTCCATCTGAACAATACGATTTTAAAGATTATATTTAATCACAGATTGAAGGGGTGAAAAGAGGTGATGCATAACTTTTCGATTTTGGTACCCATTGAAACTAACAAAAAATACAATATTTTTCAATGCTGCTTTACTAGTAGGAATTTGAATTATAATTTTATTTAGTTATGTGGATTAAATAATATTAACCTGCTTTATAATTTTCCATTTTACTTAAATGTTTAAACTAAACACACGCCTTGCAATAGACTGCTACAATTGTTGCATTACCTTAACGCAACAAAACAGGAAATGCCCAATTAGCAACAAGTAACTTTGACAGCGTGTAGAAAA
The DNA here is from genome assembly GCA_964034835.1 of Muscina levida. Classification (NCBI taxonomy): domain Eukaryota; kingdom Metazoa; phylum Arthropoda; class Insecta; order Diptera; family Muscidae; genus Muscina; species Muscina levida. The sequence continues at coordinate 85,458,309 of OZ035881.1, read as the reverse complement.
CGAATGTAAGCCAAATGGAATGAAAAAATAACGAATATAGTTAAGCATACTGTTCTCTTTACCATACAATTGGTAATTATTAAAAACATTGGTTTTTGAGAAATCGTGTTTTGGCCGCCCAAATCGTGAATTTACCACTCTGTGCGGCGGTCAATAAATCAAGTATTCCAACGATAAGATATGGGAAAGCTCTAGCATTGCACAATGGTCTCAAAGCCAGAATTTCGGGCTGAAAGTCCGAAAACTAAAAATGAGAATTTTTAGAAATATACCAACACCTTCTTCTGCTTTAGCTTTACTAAACACAAAATTTGGGTACAATCGCGTTGAGTGTATTTATAATATTAATCGATTTCTAAAGTGAGCGGTACCAGGCGGGTATGGAAGGTAACAGATGGGGCGTGGCTAGACTTCCAGATTTTTCCCCCAACACTTTATCCTGCTATAGCTTTACTAAGTACCGAATTTTGGCACGATCGCGTTGGGTGTATTAACATAATCGATTTTTTTACTCGATTTTTAAAGTGGGCGGAGTGGTACATTTGTATGGTAGGTATCAGAAGGAGCGTTGTCTTGTAGCTCATTTGCTATACCTAGAGTGTTCAAATACCCAGTAGGAAGTGTCTGCAAGACATCCTCAAGGATTGGTGCATGACCATAGTAACTCGTTGATGACATTTAGGGGACCGTCCATACAAATCGTCGACGAAATTTTCATACAAGTGTCCGCTTTGTCATGCACGACCGGATAAGCGACAATGTCGGTCAAATTTTCGTTGATGCCTATACAAAAGACCTGTCGCCCACACAATCATGCACGACCTGATGAGTGACAATGTCGGTTGAATTGTCGTTGATGACTATATAAGCGACACGTCGCCTAAACAATCATGCACGACCTGATGGGTGAAAATGAAATGAATTGTCATTCAAGCCATATTATTATGGATGTGCCATTTTAAAAGATGGATTTTTATCTTTTTATTAGTATGACTAATTGTTAATACTTTTGGGAAACTAAGAGAAAAGTGAAGGATATAAACTTTTTTATTGCATTCACCTTCATTCCGTCCGTTTAATAAACTGAAAATTTTCTTACGTCAGATTTAATTTTTTTCCTTTGATTTTGTTGAATGTGTTTGATTCACGACAACATTAGTATTTTGTCGGTGAGCTTGTCGTCAACCGAGTGTTTTGACGACAAGTACATCAATATTTCAAATTTTTTTTTTTAGATTTTGTTGATTGTGTTTGATGCACGACAACATTAGTATTTTGTCGGTCAGCTTGTCGCCAACCGAGTGTTTTGATGACAAGTACATACATTTTTCAAATTTTGTCTTGAGGACACCGTGGACGACAATGTCGTATATGATGGAACTTCTTACCGGGAAAACTCGGTTAGACCGGTTATTCGAAAATGACACTTTTGCAAAAACCGGCATACGGTTTTAAATTAAAAAACCGGTTTACGGCTTTTCGGTTTCGGTTTTGAACACCCTAGCTATATCGTTAGTTGTTTTTTGGAAATATTAACTTGTGCAAAGTTTCAAAACATTTGGTATCGTCTGCGACGGACATGGCTCAAACGACTTAAAACGTCATAATTCCAATTTGGTTTAAATTAACCTAAGGTCTAGAGTGACTCCTTCTATGTGTTACACTTTTGGGTCGTATCAAATGATGTATACCCTCCTACCCGTAGGGTGGGGTATTTAAATTGAGGTGACAACACGTCGTAAAAACTATTGTCTATTAGCATTAAATTATGTTTAAGATTGAGGATTAATATGACCGGAGAAACTGTTCGAGGTGAAAAAATATTGAAGGCTGGTCACACATTTGACTCCTCTAGGGACGACTCCGGGGCAGTTAAAGCATTGGTAACAAATTTTATAAAAACCAGTACAGAAATTTCAGTCAGTTAAACTGACTGATAAATACCATCACCCAATATAAGATATTGTTTAACTCTTGTGTTATTGAAATTAACCGATTTGTAATTAAAACCAGTTAGAAAGTTTCAGTCGGGCAACCCGACTTACATTTACCCTTACCCTCAGTAAAATAAATAATTTTCTATTATATTGATATTATTACTCGATTTCGAAAGTGGGTGGAGCGGTAAATTTGTATGGGAGGTACTAGAAGGGGCGTGTCTAGACTTCTAGGTTTATCCTCCAAAACTTTATCCTGTTTTGGCTTTACTAAATACAGAGTTTGGGCACGATAGCGTTGGATGTATTGATATTATTACTCCATCTCTGAAGCGGGCGGGAAGGTACATTTGTATCGGAGGTCCCATAAGTGGCACCGCTAGACTTTAAATTTTTTCTCCAAAACTTTGTCCTGTTATAACATAACAAAATACCGAATTTGGGCACGATCGTGTCGAGTGTATTGATATTATTACCTTATTTCTAAAGTGGGCGGAGTGGTACATTTGTATGGGAGGTACGAGAAGGGGTGTGGTTAGGCTTCCAGATTTATTCTTCATAACTTTATCCTGTTATAGCTTTACTAATTACAGAATTTCAGCACGATTGCGTTGGGTGTACTGATATTATTACTACATCCCTAAAGTTGGCGGAAAGGTAAATTTGTATGGGAGGTACTATAAGGGGCGTCGCTAGACTTCCAATTTTTTCTCCAAAACTTTGTCCTGTTATAACATAACAAAATGCAGAATTTGGGCACGATCGTGTCGAGTGTATTGATATTATTACCTTATTTCTAAAGTGGGCGGAGTGGTACATTTGTATGGAAGGTACCAGAAGGGGCGTGTCTAGACTTCCAGATTTTTTCTCCAAAACTTTATCCTGCTTAAACTTTACCAAATACAGAATTTGGGCACGATCGCGTTGGGTCTTTTAATAATATTAATCGATTTCTAAAGTGGGCGGTACCAGATGTGTATGGGAGGTACCAGATGGGGCGTGGGTAAACTTCCAATTTTTTTCTCCAAAACTTTATCCTGTTATAGCTTTACTAAAAAGAGAATTTGGTTCCGATCACGTTTAATTTATTGATATTATTTCACCATCTCTATAGTGGGCGGAAAGGTAGATTTGTATGGGAGGTACCAGAATGGGCGTGGCTAGGCTTTCAAAATTTTTTCCAAAACTTTATCCTGTTATAGCTTTACTAAATACAGAATTTGGGGATGATCGCGTATTGTGTATTGATATTATTACTCGATTTCTAAAGTGGGTGGAATGATGTATTTGTATGCGAGGTACCAGTTTTTCGTTAAAAACCGGAGGCTTGATTTTGATTTTTGACCCATGGTTTCTTGTGGAAATTTTCTTAGAATTGATTGTAGATTACGATTTTGATAACCACTTGGTGCATTTTTTTTTTAAAATAATCTCATAAGAATTACATACAGTTTAACTGCTTAGTAGTATATGGATTTTATTTTTTTTGTTTCTATAAAATTTGACATTGAAAATGATCTTTCACTCAGTGTACTTATAGGACATATCGTCGGTATCCTACAAAAAGGTATCAAGTCCACTTTTTTGTGTAATGGACTTAATGATGCAAATGTGTCCCAAAAAGTCATAGTCTATGCCCTGTAAAGAAATCCTATGTCTATTTAAATAGTTTTGTAGTTATTGTATCGAAACATAGGCGGCCAGAAACTTTTAATCATTAATAACTCAGAAAAACAAAAAGTGAACTTGAGAACTTTCTTGTAAAAGTGTCACAAAAGTCAGATTCTATGATCTGTAAAAATCATATTTCTATTCGTAGTAGTTTTGTAGTTATTGTATCGAAACATAGGCGGTCATAATCTTTAAATCCTTAATAACTCAGAAAAACAAAATGTTGGCTTTTATCAGAAAACCGACGATATAGTTAATAAAGCATTAAGTAAAATTACAAGCTTTTCAGACCGCTTATGACATTTGTCTAAATACAAAAAGTCCTTAAAAATATATGGAGTATTTGTTTAAATTTTTTTTTTTTGAATTTTGAATTCTTTTGATAGTAGTACTGAATTCATGTTCCATGATCCAGCGAAAGATAATTATGTTAATGACATGACACAGAGAGTATTGCACCTTAAATTTGTGCTCGAGTTAAATTTAGTTCTCCTAAGTAAATTGTTATCAAACCGTATACAAAGGTAATTCTTTAATAGTTGAAATTTTTGAACTGTATTGGTAACTACAGAAGCAATACTCCAAAAACCTCATGTACTTATGTTCGTGTTTTTTATTCTAAGCACGTACTTTCCACCTTCTTCCAACGATGTCTCAATGCTTATCGGCATCTCAAATAATTAATAATCTCATAATACGATTATAAACTGTTAGCTAATGTAGTTCACTTACCCATCCATACAGTATAGAAATATAGTATACTGAAGTGAATTAGGCATGTTGGTGCAGTAACCAGAAGTCACTGTTTATTAGCTAAATACCATCGTTTTTTTGTTTTTCAAAGTTTTAGGGACATTCTGCAATCGTGGAAAGTCATTAAAAAAGTTCTCAACAATAAATTCATAACTTTATTTCATTCATTATGTATTAACTGTTTCTGACGTCATATTAATTGCATTTAGTTTCCATGCCCTTCAGTTATTTTAATTTTGTAGTTACATAAGACTTCGTTCACATATAGTTTTGCAAATGCATAGTGTTACTGTTGGCAGACATAAATATAATTTTGTATGCAATTAAAACAATATAACATGGCGTACAAGTCAGAGTTTGAAATGTTTTGGGACTTAGGGCAATAGCGTGAATTTATTACATCCGTATGTGATAAATATATTTTCATTAATCTCTTTTAGTTTCTTTGTTCCATTTGTAAAACCCCTTTGTAACAGGTGTAGTATGAGTTATATGAAACATGTTGTAGTAATATATATCATACGTTTGCTTTAAAAAAAGGTTTCAAGACCTGCCATATAGAACGACAATATGTGTGTATTAGAGAATTTGACGCAGCATGATAATGGATTTGTTACACGGACAATGCAGTGTGAAAATAATAACAGTTTAGATTTTCAAAATGAACGCCTATCAATGTGATTAACTTTGTTTAAATAAAATATTTAAATATCTCGTACACTAATACTATTGAAACAAAGAATTTTCCGTTAATTACAATATACGACATAGAAATGAAGCTTCATTGATTCAAGAGATTAAAAAATGGTTGCAAAAATTAGTTTTTCACGTATCAGAACATACGCCAAACCCATCTTTGTATTGATGGGGCGTCTTTACGTTTGAAATATTTTCTGTGAGAATAAAATAACATTGTCGAGGAGATTATTTATGTTACTAAATAATTGTTTATTTTATTTAAAAGTCAGTTATGGTTTCTTTCCGTATATTAAATGTTGATACTCTAGTTATAAGTTCCACGCCTTGGTTAAAGCCGCTCACATTTTATACGACTTTGTGGCTCATTTAATTTCCCTGATTAATTGCAAATTGCATATTTCTAAGAGCTTTTAAAGTTTATTTACCCATCTTGCACGCAATATTAGGCTTTTATTACACTGCGCATCAATCTATCAATTTTTTCATTATGGCTAGCTAATGGACATCTCAGGTTCCTATTATTATTATGACAGAGTCGGTAGATCAACATACTCCCTGTATGGAGGTGGGTGGCAATCTAATTTGAGTTTTCAGTGGAATTTTATCACTACGTCCTTGATAATTTGAATCGGCACTCTGTGATGTAACGTAAATGACTTGCTAGCACACGCCATTACTGAGGCTTAACACAACTACCAGCCTGGAGGGTTTTGCAGCTGAAAATGGAGGGACCATAAAACCAGTGAAAACAGACATCATAAGGATTTTCATCGAAGGAAAGGCACCTGAAATGTTCAAAAACTCTAAAGAACAGGTGCGTATATACAACCGGTAAATATAATGCGAATAATACTTCCGTACAGAGAAAACCAGTTAAGAAATTTCAGTCAGATAAACGGACTGATAAATACCATCACCCAATATAAGATAATAAAAGTCTTGAGCTATTGATGTCAATCGATTTTAAGTTAAAACCAGTAAGAAAGTTTCAGTCGGGGGTTTACCACATTATCCCCAAAATCGAAATCCCCAAATCAAAATCCCCAAACACAAAATCCCCAAATTCTGTGTGATAATCATTCAAATTATGTTAAAAATCGCAGAAATTGAGAATTTTATGTCTAAAATAATTCAAAAAATTCAAAAAATTTAAATTATAAATTCACAAATGTAGGTATTGAAACGAAATTACTATTTGTAAGGGGACGGATCTCCTTAAATATTATTTTATTTATTCAGAGACATAATAAGGCTGAACTCCAGCATTCGTCTTCTGTACACTAGCCACAGTAGCGGGCAATGCTTCCTGAGTCTTAGTGTAATCATTATTTTATGGCCTTTATAAATCAAACAGTGCGCTTTCAAATTTTATATGTCTTTATTGTTTGACATCTGAATTCGGAAGAAATTAACATACATTAATAGGAGCTTAAGTACTACCTAGTAAAATCATAAAAGTAGTATAGAGTTATTTATTGAGCTTTTATCTCTTGTTCTCATTACATATGAGTGATACAAATACTGGTAATTGCAAGTGTCAGTGATTATTACACAAACAAAACAAAGCTTTTGAGTAACAAGTTACGAGAGTATGAGAATATATATAATTACAAATATGAAAGAGAGTGATAATGTTAGATAGTGGGAATATGAGTGATATTGTTTGATCGTGAGAATGAGTTTTAATATATATTGGAACATTAGTGGTTATGTATGCTGGTGAGAATATGAGATAATGTGTGATTATAAATTAACATGAACATAACATTAAAAGACTTCTTGTCAATACGAAAACATTAATGATCATTAGTGTAAAATAACATATATAACTTCATTAACTTTAATATAATTGGTATAAAAATGATAATAATAAATAATAATATTTGTAAATAATAAGAGCGCCGCTACATTTTTATTATAATGAAAATTTATTGACAATAACTGAAATATATACAAAATTCATTGAGGACACTTGCATTAATAATAAATGAAAAATAACATTATTACGGGTTACAAAATACATTTACCACTTTTCATACATAAAGATATTAATTGCAAAGTGAAATATTATGCGATATTGATGCCAAATAAGTTAATTTTTTCTAAATCAGCTCGAGATTCAGAATTCATCAGCGTCGGTTTTTCAGCCGCGGTGCATCGAATGAATCGGCGGCAGCGCAATGAGAAAAAAAACCCGCTGGGCTTAATTGTCTTTAAGCTTCTTTCTCTATTTTTAACATTTAGATATTTTTTACTACAGCATTGTATTTCTTATATATTATTGGGAATTTTGTATTTGGGGATTTTGTGACACTGTCGCCAAAAAAGTGTGCGAATTTTGTGCTTGGGGATTTTGATTTTGGTGATTTTTTTTTTGGCTGGGGATTTTGTGTTTAGGGTTTTTGATTTTGGGGATTATGTGGCACTCCCTTCAGTCGGGCAACCCGACTTATATATACCCTCAACCACTGTAAAGGAACAAATTTTCTCTTCTATTGATATTATTACTCGATTTCTAAAGTGGGCGGAGTGGTACATTTGTATGAGTGGTGCCAGAAGGGGCGTGGCTAGACTTCCAGTTTTTTTGAACTTTACTAACTACATAATTTGGGCACGATCAGGTTAGATCTTTCTTTCTCGTGCAAAATTTCAAAACATTTGGTTGTGGCTTTCGAAAGTTATCGCGCGCACCAGCCGGACAGACAGACGGACATGGCTCAAACGACTCAAAAAGTCATGAATCGACTAGGGTCTAAAGTGACTCCTTCTATGTGTTACACTTTTGGGTCGTATTAAATGATATATACCCCCATTCCTAAGGGTGATGGTATAATAAGATGGAAAGGATAGGGATGGATACGACTAGTGAATTGTGACATCTTCTTCAGCCAGAAAAGGAAACCTCGAAATAAGATGTAGATTCTTTGTGTCAAGGAGACTAATACATCATTTCCCGAAGTTTAATCTAATAAATTATAATATAGCCATAATCGGCATTAATGCGAAATATGCATATATAAAAAATACCAATTGGATGACCCTCTTCGACCTAAGACAAAAACAATGATGCGTGACCGAGAAATTTATAAAATAGAAATCGAAATTGTAATGGATTCAAGATGCATTGCAGTCAGTATACGATTGTGATTAAGGAGAACAAACAAAGCTAAACATCGCATGGCTGCATATTCTCGCGACATACAATGCCTATTGCAACAAACTTTCTCAGATACTGCGAATAATCGCACATAAGTACTGTATTATTGACACACTGTGGTAGCATGAAGCACCTTAAAAAACAAACGCAAATAAGTCCTGGTAAGCTAAAGAACGTCAAGGAAAAACATGTTGCATACAAGGCAACAGCCAATGGTAGGGGACGATGCCGTTTTCTGTAAAGATGAAAATAGCTTTTATGGAGGAGACGATGAAGTGAGAATATAAACAAATACAGAGTTAGAAAAGAAGCTCAAGAATTCTACCAAGAAGTACCAAGTCAAGGATATGGATCAGGAATCCCTAACTGAAAAACAGAGTTATAATTACACCAGTGCGAAATAAACAAGCCGCGAGTACCGGTGAACTTCGGTATGGATCAAACCGTGGGCATCGGTGTCTTTCGGTAGAGCTTTTATTATTTTTCTTTTTATTTATATATTAGGTCAAAGTTATGCAAAGAAAAATTTCTTATATAAAGCATAGCGGTTAAAAAAGTAAACCATATAATAAAACTTTCAAAACTGTAAAATTATAAAAGGAATTAACAAATAATCTTTAAGTGATTTGGGCTTAAAGTCTAGTTTTAAATAATAATAACATAAAACGTCAAATTCGGCTAAAGATCAGAAAAATGTTTTTTTTATTTATTGTTTGATATTTTTGGTCAAATTCCATGACGAGTTCGTCTTCAGACCCCTTTTTGACGAACTGATGCACAATGGTACATCATCAACTGTATATATATCTACAATTATGCCAAACATGTGCATGTGAAGTAGATATCAGCCGAAAATGTCCAGCATAGTTATAAATTTGACCATTGATAACCAAACATGAGAATGGAGGATATTTTTTCCCCACGATTGCCTTTTTACCACAAAGCTCAAGCTTTTTACCACAAAAGCTCAGGGTTTTTTACCTCAAAGCTAAGCTTCTTACAAGGTTTATTGATAAACTAAGCTTACTACTACTACTAAGCATATAGTTTGTTAGGCCGTGCCGTGCCAGTGTAAGTGTATTTGTTTTGGTTAGTTTTTAGTCGATCTTCCCTGCAAACATTTTGGAAGAGTTTGGAAGATTAATATGCCGCGCAAAGAATACGCGATTCTTCGTGGCGATCATTTGAAATTTCTTTATCGGCGAGATTTGTTTGAAACACTTCTAGACAGTCATATGACGGTTGTTTGTCAGCGGGATTATGCGCGATTCGGAAGTAAAACTTCTCGGCAATTATTAGAGGTTTAATAGTCGATCCCGCACTCGAATTATTTGTAACCCTTTAATGCAATTGTTTGCTTGTTAATCGTGTGTACGATGGATAGATTATCATAACACTTCTCTCCGAGAACCACAGAGAGACTAACTGAGAGAAATGTTTATCTAATCATCCCCTACGCAATGAGTGGAAGATCGTGACGAATTAACCTCAGTCAACTCATTACGGTAAAAAATTCTTGTTTATTTTCTTGAAACAGCGCAAATTATCATTTAAAGTCAAAAAGTAAAAGTGAGTGGATCATTTGTAAAGAAAATTGAAATAAAAGGTTTAATATTTTTTTTACAATTTTTTTTCTGAAACGAATGATTATAAGATATGGTGGACATGATTACCAAGCTTCGTTAGATCTGCCATTAAGGGGATCATAACCGACGATTTTTAATTGAATTTTAGGGAATTTTCTTCACGATTTGTTTGGGGATCTTCTTTACGATTCACTGGGGAATCTTCTTCACGATTCGTGGGGAACTCTTCTATGGTTTTCCCATATAAGACGTCTTCGCAATTCGTTTCCAACTCTTCTTCGCAACTTGCTTTCCACACTTCCACGCAATTCTCGAGCAATTAGCGTGCGGCGATTCGTCTTGAGACACAACTACTCACACCTTGGGATTCGCGGACGAATCGCAGATAATAATCGCCGCGATTAAGTTCATCTTCCAAATGATTCGCGGATAATTCTTCCGCTATCAAAATGTTTGCAGGGTTACTGTCTATTATATCAATTTACGTTAGTGTATCGTATGACACATCAAATTCGGCTAAAGATCAGAAAAATGTTTTTTTATTTATTGTTTGATATTTTTGGTCAAATTCAGTGTGTCATGCACTAGGATGACGCGTTTCGAACTCCATGACGAGTTCATCTTCAGACCCGTTTTTGACGAACTGATGCTCAATGGTACATCATCAGCTGTATATATATCTACAATTATGCCAAACATGTGCATGTGAAGACGATATCAGCCGAAAATGTCCAGCATAGTTATGAATTTGACCAAATAAAAAATATTTGGACCCATCATCGTTAACGGCGAGTACCGTCGTCGAATAAATCATAAGTTGTACAGCGAAATCGACGTAGTCAAGCGCGTTCAAATAGACCGAATGCGCTAAATGGACACGTTGTACGAATAGACGAAAATGCTCCGGCTCGAAAAGTCTTCGGCAATAAACTCGATGGGCGGCGCAGGAGGTGGCGACCAAAACTCCGATGGATGGACCAGGTGAGTTAAGTAAGCTTGGTATGACGAACTATCTACGGAGCGCAAAAGACCGAAGCGCTTGGAATGCTTTTCTACGTGCGAATTTCTGTTGTTGCTGCCAGTAAAAAAGAAGAAGAAGTTACCAGGTGTTCTAAAAGATCTGTTGGCAATTATTAAACATTTTGATTTTGAGGGATTCAAACGTAGCCCATTTGCCACAGTCCACAGGTATTAATCTTTAGAAGATCGCCAATAATTGTACGTATATCACCTAAGAAGTCACTCTTGGTGAAATTAATATTTTTTTCATCATCTGCATACATATGTAATTCACTGTACAAAACATATTTTGGGAGATCATCGCTACACAAAGTATATAAGAGTGGACCTAATATGGAACCTTGTGGCACATCCTTAAAACCTCTAGAGGTTCCGACCATAAATTTCCAACAACGACAGATTGTGATCTTAGTTAGTTATATATGACTGCAACTGTCTTATTGATTGAGGTGAGAAATTAAAAAATGTTTAAAGTATCATGCATGGCATATTATGGTTGACACTGTAAAATGCTTTTGTATGATCAAGCAGTATAAGAAATGTTATCTTATTCTGATCCATGTTGGACCTCAAGTCCTCTGATACCTTTTGCAATGCTGTTATGCAACTATGACTGGGTCTAAACCCTGATGTGAAAGTAAAGAATGATTCTCCAAAAATTTTCTTATTTGTTTAGAAATAACCCTTTCAATTAAATTTGACATATATGGCAAAATTTCAATTGGGCGATAATCATTACTTGTTTTTTGGAACTGCGAGTTTCCACGCACGTGGAAAATATGATTTCATTATGATGTAATTGATATATAATAATAAATAATTCTAAAAAATTTAGGATCAATGCCAACAGGGCCAGTGGCGATGACAAGGTAACGGTTATGAAGTAGCATTTAACGTCGTATATGCTGCATCGGATGTATTACATCCTGAGCTAAAGAATGGCGATCCAAGTGTGTGTACCAAATAATGTAATTCGGCACTTGCGCCATCACTCTGAGCGACATGAAGTCCTCAGTAAATAAGCTAAAGTCTGAAAAAGGATTAACGAGACAAATAACGTTCAAACGGACAGCTTGAGAACATTTTAATTTTGTTAGTTGAGTTTCCTTGTGATAACAGACAAACCATCAGAAAATCAAAACCTTTACCAAATTCTTTGACCTCTCATACAATTGACCAAATTCAGCTTCATAGTTTTACATACATAAATTTTTTCTTGTAATAGAAGGAAAAATCTCAGTAAATGTTTTTTGAACGACACTATTTTAAATACGATATAAAGAACATTTGGTAATGAAAATTTCTCTTAAATGTGGCATGTGGCATGCTGACTATAAAAGTTCTTACTTTAATTAGCCAAAAAAAGTGTTACAACACATGGGAATTTCACCACAGGGAACCTTATTGTTTACACTAAGACTAACTAATAAATAAAACATTATTTTGCATGAATTAATCATTTTCGCACTTTATTCAACATTGCTTGAATTCATGAGCAAATACTATTCCTCTAGGAAATGTAATACCACAAAAAGGATTAAAATTTTTTGTTCGGCTTTATATAAACATTTTTTCAGTCATGATGGTTTACAAAGCAATGAGCCGGAAAATTGATGTTACACAAGAAAACCTTTTTTCAAGGGGAAAATGTATAAAAAAACAAATGGACTAGCGCTATGCATGAATCACAAAACACACATACCTCTGTTCATAAAAAATAAATAAATTATGTTTTGTCCCTTGCCATACGTTAGCGCAGTGAAGTAATGGCTGCGAGATATTATTGTAAGCTCATTCCGTTTGTACTATATGTATAAGTTATAACATAAAGCACAATCAAATTGCGAGTCATGCTTTTTCGTGTCAAAATCATATGCGGAAAGTGAATAAATTAAAAGTCAGTAAACAAAGTAAATGTGTGAAATTTTTAAAGAGTGTCATATAATATTTATTCCCTGCAGATATATATTCCTTGGTAGAATATTTATTGAGGTCATGTGATTTGTCGTGCAATCATAAAAGCGATAAACTTTCTTTTGGATACCGCCAATGAAGTTAATAAAGTAGGTGCTTGAATATTTGTGAAAGCAGACAGTAGCAGTAGCGACCTTGTAATAAAGTGTGTAATCTGGTGTCACTGCTTACTTTCCCATTACAAAGGACAATTTCTTAATATGGTGAGTATAACTTAAGTGAACTCGTTTTTTACAAAATTAATTCTTTCACATTTTCATCATAACAAATATGGGTCAAATTTTAAGATATTTAATGTGACTAACTGTCTTGGCTGTAGGATGTAGAAGTCACATACGCACGAAAAATAGTGAGCAAAACCACCTGCGATGGCTGCTGTATGGACAGTGTCGGATGAGATCGCCATCAACGAATTATTAGTTTATAAATTTATTAAATTAACCACCCTAACATTTTTTGCCACTTTTTTAAATTTTTGCGACATTTAAATCCCTGAATGTTTGTATGTCTTTTCGAATATGCTACATATTCTTTTTTAGCTTTATTAAATCTAGTGAACACATAAATTATTTTTACCTAGTATTTCAATAAAGTCAAATCCTATCCTATTAATATTATAAATGTGAATGTCTGTCTGTTTGTTTGTTTGTTTGTTTGTTTGTTTGTTTGTTTGTTTGTTTGTTTGTTTGTTTGTTTGTTTGTTTGTTTGTTTGTTTGTTTGTTTGTTTGTTTGTTTGTTTGTTTGTTTGTTTGTTTGTTTGTTTGTTTGTTTGTTTGTTTGTTTGTTTGTTTGTTTGTTTGTTTGTTTGTTTGTTTGTTTGTTTGTTTGTTTGTTTGTTTGTTTGTTTGTTTGTTTGTTTGTTTGTTTGTTTGTTTGTTTGTTTGTTTGTTTGTTTGTTTGTTTGTTTGTTTGTTTGTTTGTTTGTTTGTTTGTTTGTTTGTTTGTTTGTTTGTTTGTTTGTTTGTTTGTTTGTTTGTTTGTTTGTTTGTTTGTTTGTTTGTTTGTTTGTTTGTTTGTTTGTTTGTTTGTTTGTTTGTTTGTTTGTTTGTTTGTTTGTTTGTTTGTTTGTTTGTTTGTTTGTTTGTTTGTTTGTTTGTTTGTTTGTTTGTTTGTTTGTTTGTTTGTTTGTTTGTTTGTTTGTTTGTTTGTTTGTTTGTTTGTTTGTTTGTTTGTTTGTTTGTTTGTTTGTTTGTTTGTTTGTTTGTTTGTTTGTTTGTTTGTTTGTTTGTTTGTTTGTTTGTTTGTTTGTTTGTTTGTTTGTTTGTTTGTTTGTTTGTTTGTTTGTTTGTTTGTTTGTTTGTTTGTTTGTTTGTTTGTTTGTTTGTTTGTTTGTTTGTTTGTTTGTTTGTTTGTTTGTTTGTTTGTTTGTTTGTTTGTTTGTTTGTTTGTTTGTTTGTTTGTTTGTTTGTTTGTTTGTTTGTTTGTTTGTTTGTTTGTTTGTTTGTTTGTTTGTTTGTTTGTTTGTTTGTTTGTTTGTTTGTTTGTTTGTTTGTTTGTTTGTTTGTTTGTTTGTTTGTTTGTTTGTTTGTTTGTTTGTTTGTTTGTTTGTTTGTTTGTTTGTTTGTTTGTTTGTTTGTTTGTTTGTTTGTTTGTTTGTTTGTTTGTTTGTTTGTTTGTTTGTTTGTTTGTTTGTTTGTTTGTTTGTTTGTTTGTTTGTTTGTTTGTTTGTTTGTTTGTTTGTTTGTTTGTTTGTTTGTTTGTTTGTTTGTTTGTTTGTTTGTTTGTTGCTCAATCACGCCTAAACGGCTGAACCGATTTCAATGAAATTTGGAAGACAGTTAGTGTACTATATGGAAATTAGTATAGGCTATATATTTAGTAATTTTTTATCCTATGGGCGGAGTGGGCGTGGCAAAACTTTTTTTTAGAGCTAGAGAGATAAAATTTGATACCCAGATAGTACTCGACAACACGAATATGAATATGCAGACGAAATTTAAATTTTGGACCCAATGGGCGGAGTGGGCGTGGCAAAACATTTTTTAGAGCTAGAGATATAAAATTTGATACCCAGATAGTACTCGACAACACGAATATGAATATGCAGACGAAATTTAAATTTTGGACCCAATGGGCGGAGTGGGCGTGGCAAAACAATTTTTAGAGCTAGAGACATACAATTTGATACCCAGATAGTACTCAACAACGCGAATATGAAGATTTAGACGAAATTTTATTTTTGGATCCGATGGGTATAGTGGGCGTGGCAAAACATATTTTTAGAGCTGGAGAGATAAAATTTGATACACAGATAGTGCTCGGCAACATGAATATGAATATCCAGACAGAATTTTAATTTTGGGTCAATAGGCGGAGGGGGTGTGGAAAAACTGTATTTTAGCCCTAGAGAAATCAAATTTGGTACATAGATAATACTCGGCTACACGAATATGAATATGCTGACGAAATTTAAATTTTGTATCAGTTGGCGGAGAGGGCGTGACCAAACGGTATTTTAGCTCCACAGAAATAAAATTCGGTATACAAATAGTACTCGACCATACGAATATGAATATACAGACGGAATTTAAACATTCGATCAGTGAGCGTGTGGTCGAAGGGGGCGTAGCAAAACAGTATTTTAGTCCTCGAGAGGTAAAATTTAATACACAGATAGCATTCGACAACACGAACAACACGTGGACGTGGCAAAACTTTATTTAAGCCCTAGAGAGATAAAATTTAGCACCCAGATAGTACACTACAACACGAATATGAATATGTAGACGATATTTTAATTTTCCATTATTGTGGGAAGGGGGCGTGGCAAAACTGTATTTTAGTCCTAGAGACATAAAATGAAATATACAAGTAGTATTCGACTACACGCATATAAATAAACAAACGAAATTAATATTTTGGATCGGTGGGCGGAGAGGGAGTGGAAAACTGTATTTTATTCCTAGAGACACCTAGATAGTACACGACAACCCGAATATGAATATGTAGATGGCATTTTGGACCAGTGGGCGGAGGGAGCGTGACAAAACTGTTTTAGCCCTAGAGCGATAATATTTGATATACAGATAATAAAAATTTATTTAGTGTACTAAAAGTACGCTTATTGTACCAAAAAGTACAATTTAGTGTACCAAAAAGTGATTTTATTGTACAAAAAAGTACAATTATTGTTAAAAAAACATTTAAGGTATCAAAGAGTACTTTATTGGTACCAAAAAGTAGATTTTATTGTATTGAAAGATACTTTTATTGTGCAGAAAAAGAAGAATTAATTGTATCACAGAGTACCTTAATTGTACCAAAAAATACTTTAAATTTACAAATAATTACTATTATTGCAGCAAAAAGTTTTTTAATTGTGGCAAAAATTATGTTTACTGTATCAAAAAGTACTTTTATTTCTGTCAAAAAGTACTGTTATTGAAGCAAAGAGCAAGAATTGAAGAATTGTGTCAGTCAATCTTATGGATTATTTACACTGCGTCAATTTATTTTGTCAAAAATTTTGGCAATATGTCGTCAGAAAAAGTTTGTCGAAAAAATTTAAAGGGAAATACTGACAATGATATCAATACTATAAATGAGCCATGAATATATACATGTTTTTAGGGCTATATTAGGTAATATTTATAGAGATGAATTTGCTGACGTATATTTTAATATAGGTTACGGGGACGTTGTTAGTTTGATCAGTTTAAGGAGTAACTTGGGATAACGAATAGTTTACAGAGCGTACAAGAACGACGCTTAAGCTCAGCCCTTTAAGTAAGCATGCCAAACATGTTATGTTGGTGTGATGCGGTCTTTATTATGGTTGGTAGATATGCATTTTGATTTCCATTACTACATTTAACTGCGACTATGTAAAAACACTTTTCGAAGATATAGTTTTTTTTTGAGAACACGTTTAACGAAGAAAAAAGAAGAAGGATAGCTGTTTCCGACAAGAAAAAAAAAAATCGGGGAGTAGTTTTTGATCGTGGAAGATAAGAATATTGTATTCTTTGGAATTGAAAAAAAAAAGAAAATAAAAAAAATAAATATTTTCAAGGAAATTTTGTAGTTTATATAAAGTTAAAAAGAAAAAAACAAAAAGACATTCATGCAAACAAATTTATGACAAAGTTATATGACAAATAAGTGTATAAACACAATAAAAATAAATGAAAATCAAGCAAGGGCAAAATAAACTAAAAATTCATAAATTGACGTAAAAATCTTTTATATGCAACTGTCATAATGAAATCAAAAATAATTGAAAACACACAAGCAATGTGAGACAGTGTTTCGAAATCCTAAAGTTATGCAGATCGTGTGATAATCACTAGAAATAAACCAACCGACGAAGATTAAATACTTATTAAGATCAATATATAAAAAAAAAAAAGAGAAAAGAAAAAAAAAAATAATAAAATTCAACACATTGCACTTAAACCTCCACGTAAACGTTAAATAAAAACCCCAAAAGAAATTGAAAAGTAATTAGTGAGACAGTAGAAAAAGAATGAATATAAATTATCAAAAAGAAGAAAGATAAACTTAAGAGAAACTTCAGATAAACATAATACTCTCAAAGAGAGTTGTAAATATAAAAAAAAGAGAAACTGTCAAAAATATAAAAAAAAACAACAACAACTATATAGTGTTAAGAAAGAACAAACAAAACGAAATCAAACATAAAAAAACAACACAACAAAACCTAGGATTATCATCACCACGGTAAAGCAGTGACGGCTAGAGCCAAAGAGAAGACGTCAGAAATGTAATAAAGAAAAGCAACATAATGAAGACTGGAGAAATAAATAAGCGTATTTTTTTGCTATAAGTATTTAGGTAAATTTAACAATAAGGCAATAATATAAATGAAGTAAACGAAAACAAAACAGAGACAAAAATAACAAAAGAAAATTAAAATTGTAAACAGATGGTTATATATATATGTATATATATATAGTGTATAAGGTATATAGTATGGTAAAAATAAGTTATGTAGTTATGTAAAAATGAATTCGAGATTAATATTATATTGTATATAGTATTACATTTAATAAATTGAAATGACCTTTGAAAATATTTATTTCTTTTGACAAATTCCTTAGAATGATGGAAGAATAATTTCTTTAGAGTCGATGAAGGGTGTTGTACATTGGATGGATGTGAATTGTGCGATCTGTCTGAATTAGAGCATGCAGAATGGATATATGATCTTGAAAGGTTAATTGATAAGGGTATATTCTCAATACTATAAAGCCACGAGAATATACAATGGTTAGATATAAAAAAATGGGGTGGGCGGCTTATAAACCTACAAGGTCATAATGAAATTCCGTAGTTGATTAGGTGTACGTTTGTGTTCTTTATACTTTGGTGTTCCTTTATTTTTTTTTATCTTTACATTGACACGAAGATATTTATGTTTTTGGTTCATGTGTTTTAAGGCGGTGAAAAGCACCCATCCCACAAAATCGACGAGCTAGTTGGAAAAGAAAGCCACCGTGTCAAAATATCACCCTCATAACATATTAATTGCTTAAATAGAACCATAACATATGGCGCCCAACGGTAGGATACCTCAGTGTACATGAGTACATTAGTGTGAATGAATGAATTTGATTAATTTGTATTAAATTTATATTTTGTTTTTTGTTCGATCTCGGTAGATAGCTTTTTAGAAAGTGTCTATTTGTAAAATAATAAAAAAAAAGGTTTTATTGCTGTTCTACAACTGCAGATTAAGATTTGAATTGTAAACGACAGCAGTAAAGTCAACGATTTCAATTAATCTTTGTTTTTTTGTATTTAAAAGTTTTTGCGGATTGTCTTTATGGATACTATTCGTTATTCCGAAAATAAGTTCGTAAACAAATTTCAAATGTTCTAACGTGCTAGGCAGCCTTTAAAACTTGTGCGGTAATGAGTTACAAGATGTGCTTAGTATTTCTTTAGATGTATTGTGTGAATGAGAGTATACCTATTCAACGAGAAGGTTGCACATTAACTATTTAACAAAAATCTAAGTACAACACCTGATAACATCGACAGTAAATTGATCAATTTTTTTTACAATAATAGAGAAAATTTATTTTGAGTAAAGAAAAAAAATATAAAAACTTACAAAAGCAAGAGCAAGACGTGTAAAACGGAGAATTTTGTATTTGATGCATATGAATGGATGAAAAAGAAAAAACATCTAATCCGCTGACCGCAATTATACCTTCTGACAGACGCGTAACAAGAAGTGTGGCAAGGGCTCTTGAAAATCAGGCAGTGGGATCAATACTAAACCAGATAGATACCGGAATTCCGCGGGTGGTCGATTTTGTGCCCACAGACTATTTTAGTAGGTGTACAAATCTTGTGTTTGGTAGGTCTTCGAGGGCAAACACTGCATCTGTTGTGAATATATCTAATCAAGTGTCTTTAAGTCAGAGTTTTAATTCGTTAAATTTTTCCCAAAAGGTAGAAATACAATTTCCAGATATGTTGAGTGGCGGTAATGATAAAGAAGATCTTCCAGGAGGTGGCATACAAGATGCCAATAACATAGGAAGGACATTGCAGACAAATCAGTTAGATCAACTCATGAATATGATAGGTCAACAGGGTAAAATGATATCGAACTGTTTGTCAGAAATGGCTAATATGAGACGGGAGATGGTTTCTCTTAATCAACGTGTGTCTGAAGTGGAGAGCTCTGAAAACGCCTCTGCGCTTCAAGGTCCTGGGTCTAGTTCAACACCAGACAAGGCCAAGACAAATGATGGTAGGAGTAGCGATCGGCATGATAAAACTTATCAAGGAACGGATAGGCAAATAGGGAGTAGAAAGGGTATTTACTGTTCTGACTCAAATAACTCAAAACCTGACATTTCGTACAGCCCGGATGAAGTTCAGGCACGGAAATCAGTTGATCTTGATAGGTGGCACATAAAGTTTGATGGCAGTGGAAAGGGCATGACAGTTGAAAGTTTTATCTTTCGAGTTGAAAAAATGCGCGAACAGTATAATATTTCATACAACCAGCTGTTTACCGATTTTCACTGTCTTGTTTCTGGAAATGCTGCTAGTTGGTACTGGCAAGTTTTAGAAGATCATGCTGATGATATTGATTTTAATTACTTTTCACTTAAAACAGAAATTATGAGTCATTTTAAGTCAGCTGATTCTGATTATGAAATAATAAGAGAAATAATGGATTACAAACAACAACCGGGGCAGAGTTTTGAAGAATTTTATGCAGAAATACATATATTGACTTTTCGTTTGCGTAAAAAAATACCAGAGCCTGAATTGGTTCAAATTATGAGAGGCAATTTACGCAGTAATCTTGCCTCACTTATATTCTCATCAACAATAAATTGTATTGCAGACCTCAGAAAGGAATGTAAGCGAGCTGAAAAACTTTTAAAAGACACCAGGCTTAAAAACCGAAATGTAAGTGAAGTTGTTACAGATAAAGATGAAGAAGATAGTGCTCCGGTGGACGCTGTGCGAGTTAACAATGGAAAACAAGGGTTTAAAGGGTATCAAGGTACGCTATCCAACAACCGTTTTAATGAAAATAATAAAAATGCGAAACCGACCTCAAATAATTGGAATCAACCAACTATATCAGCTTATCCGAACAATAGTAGCAACAACAACAGTTCACAGAATATAAATAAAATATTTTGTATGTCACCTTACCACCTAAATCTGTGCTATAATTGTGGTATGCCGGTTGATTTTTATCGCAAAAATTTTGAGACGTTGGTGAAAGAAAATATTTGTAAGTCCACATTCCATGAAATGAAATGTTTTGCTTGTGGCAAAGACGAGTCTTTTCTAGAGTATAAACCAAGTTCGGTAAACGCCAAAGTGGCAGAGATGACGGGGCATCTTTGCCAACCGCAAGAGCCCCCGGAGAGATTTCAATAACAATTTTGAAAAGAGAGAAAAATGAGTCAGTTGTTGCAAATAGGGAATTGAAACTGACTCCAATAAAATCTCTACATCAACGAAAAATTGAATATGAGAAAGCAAGGAACAACATTTTTGGTGAGGAGATAAGGAAAAATAGTAAAAAATACCGACAAATTTCAAAATTAAGAAACAAAATAGCAAAGATAAGAAAGGCAAAACGATTATTAATTGAAACTGTTATTACGTCTGAAAATGATAATAGACTTTTTGCAAAAACACTTGTAGGTGGAAAAGAAGTATTGGCACTTTTAGACTCGGGTGCTGGAGCTTGTTGTATTGGTCGAAACGCTACAGATTTTCTAAAGGATATAGCAGAAGGGGTTGTTACATTAAGAGGTCAAGTTGTAAGGACAGCCGACGGTGGTAAGGTGCCTGTCGTTGGCATTGCTACTTTACCAGTGGTTTGGAACGGGGTTACAAAAAACATAGATTTTCTTATCGTCCCGGACTTAAAGCAAGAAATCTATTTTGGAATAGACTTTTGGAAAACCTTCGAGTTACCATTAGTAGGTGAAACCATCCATAAAAGTTGTAGAGTGTCGGAGATTTTAGAAAATGATAACGACGACGAAGGCTTTAAGCAACATAGTCTGCAGCCAAAGGAAATGGTACAACTGGAGGGTGTAATAAAGGCATTTCCATCGTCTAAGATTCTTGGGCTTGGGAAAACATCACTAGAGGAGCATAGAATAGAAGTAACCAATGAAGATATTCCGATAAAGCAAAGACATTATCCTGTATCTCCTGTAATTCAGGAGATGCTATACAAAGAACTTGATCGCATGCTAGGTTTAGGCGTGATAGAAGTAAGTAATAGTAGTTGGAGCTCCCCGGTTACATTAGTACGAAAAGGGGAAAAGAATCGATTGTGTCTCGACGCACGTAAGCTAAATGGGAGAACTATAAAAGATGCTTACCCTCTTCCTCACATAGAGGGAATACTTAGTAGGTTACAGGACACCAGATATATATCAGCCATTGACCTTAAAGATGCGTCTTGGCAGATACCACTAGAAGAAAAGTCGAGAGAGAAGACAGCCTTCACAGTCCCTGGTCGGCCCTTATATCAGTTTACTGTAATGACATTCGGCTTGTGTAATGCCGCTCAGAGAATGTGTAGGCTGATGGACAAAGTTATATCTGCTTCGCTCAGAAATAATGTATTTGTCTACCTCGACGATCTTTTAGTGGTGTCAGCAAGCTTCGAAGACCATATAAATTTACTAAGAGAAGTGGCCCGGTGTCTTGCTAAGGCTGGATTGACAATAAATACTGAGAAGAGCAAATTTTGTTATAAGGAGGTTCGTTATCTCGGATTTATAGTGGGAAATGGGTGTATAAGAACCGATGAATGCAAAGTAGAGGCTATCAGAGATTTCCCATTGCCGAAAACGCCGAGGCAGCTACGGAGATTTCTTGGCATGTGTGGGTGGTATCGTAGATTCATTCAGAATTACGCAAGCATTGCAGCACCTCTTCATGACTGCTTAACCAAAGAGCATATTCGAAAGTTCCAGATGACTGACGAATCAATCAACTCATTCGAACATCTCAAAAGCAGCCTCACTTCTGCACCATTGTTAGTAAATCCCGATTTCACACGTGAATTTTTTATTCAGTGCGATGCCTCAACACATGGTGTTGGAGGTGTGTTGTTTCAATTGGACAATAACGGAAATGAGCATCCCATTGCATATATGTCTTCAAAGCTTAACAAAGCTCAGCAAAATTATAGCGTGACTGAGCTGGAGTGTTACGCAGCTGTGCTTAGCGTCAAAAAGTTCCGCCCGTACATAGAAGGATTGCAGTTTACGATCATTACGGACCATTCTAGTCTTAAATGGCTTATGAATCAATCGGATTTGTCGGGCAGGCTAGCAAGGTGGAGTTTAAAGCTTCAGAGATTTGAATTTGAAATTCAGCACCGCAAAGGGTCACTTAATGTTGTACCGGACACACTTTCACGCGCGTATATGGAGGAAGTGATTCAAAACCACCGAATGTTAGATATCGATTTGCAGAGTTCTCATTTTAAATCTGGGGAATACGACGCATTAAGAGCACGATTATTAGAAATGAAGGGAACAATACCAGATGTATGTGTTTCTGACAATATTATCTACAAGCGTACAAAATTCGCAACGGGAGACCCAATAGATGAAGACAACGCGTGGAAAATTTGGGTACCAAAAGAGTTACAGTATGATTTGGTTAAGACTGCGCATTATTCACCATCATCAGGACCCGGAGGCATACATAAAACATTATCAAGATTAAGGGAACGATATTACTGGCCTAGTATGGTGTCCGATGTAAAGGAAATTGTTAAAAATTGCGAGGTTTGCTGTGCCAGTAAAGCTAGAAACTCATTTAGTAAGCCTTTGATGGGTATGCAACTAGTTACGGAAAGGCCATTCCATCGACTGTATATCGATTTCATGGGTCCCTATCCGCGGACTAAAAATGGAAACACTTTTCTTTTTGTGTGTCTAGACCACTTTTCGAAATTTGTTTTTCTTGAACCCATGCGTGCGGCCACGGCAGTCAATATTCTAAAGTTCTTAGAAAAGCGAGTTTTTAACGTGTTTGGGGTCCCAGAATTCATTCACTCCGATAATGGGAGACAGTTTATCTCTACCATGTTCAAGGATTTTATTGGTAAATTTGGAATACGTCATATTAGAACTGCATTATATGCTCCCCAATCAAATGCTGCCGAACGGGTTAACAGATCTGTTTTGCAAATGATAAGATCCTATGTCGGCACAGATCAGCGTAATTGGGACCAGCATATTGGAGATGTAGAGTTTGCCTTAAGGAGTACTAGTCATAGTTCCATAGGAATGTCTCCCTATTATGCCGTTTTTGGAATTAATATGGTGCAGCATGCTTCGTCATACGAAATAATTCGAAGGATAGATTGTGTGAAAAATTTAGACTTGATGTTGGAGAGCACTTCAGATAAGCAGCATCTTATAAGGGATAAAATATTTAAAAATCTTAAATTAGCACACGAACGTTCAGCTAAAAGTTATAACATGAGGGCAAAGGATGTAAAGTTTAAAGAAGGCCAGATTGTGTATCGCCGTAATTTCAAACTTAGCAGCAAATTACAGGGCTATAATGCAAAACTGGCACCAGCTCATAAAAAATGCGTTATTTTGAAAGTTTTGGGCAATTCATTATATGAATTATGTGGTTTAGATGGAACAAGAATGGGCACATTTCATGGAAAAGACCTTTTTGTAGTTTAGCCTTAAAAAGTTAGTAAGCGGTGGTGTCGTGGGTCGAGGCCACACGTATATGTAGGATACCCTAAACTATAATAGTATAAAATATCACTTTGAACTTTTAATTTTTATTACGCACTCGTTCCATACCTGGTTAGGCATCGACGGTTGCGAGCCTGTTACGTTGGTGTGATGCGGTCTTTATTGTGTTTGGTAGAGATGCATTTTGTTTTCCATTACTACATTTAACTGCGACTATGTAAAAACACTTTTCGAAGATATAGTTTTTTTTGAGAACACGTTTAACGAAGAAAAAAGAAGAAGGATGGCTGTTTCCGACAAGAAATAAAAAAAAATCGGAGAGTAGTTTTTGATCGTGGAAGATAAGAATATTGTATTCTTTAGAATTGAAAAAAGAAAATAAAAAAAAATAAATATTTTCAAGGAAATTTTGTAGTTTATATAAAGTTAAAACGAAAAAAAAAAAAGACATTCATGCAAACAAATTTATGACAAAGTTATATGACAAATAAGTGTATAAATAAATGAAAATCAAGCAAGGGCAAAATAAACTAAAAATTCATAAATTGACGTAAAAATCTTTTATATGCAACTGTCATAATGAAAACAAAAATAATTGAAAACACACAAGCAATGTGAGATAGTGTTTCGAAATCCTAAAGTTATGCAGATCGTGTGATAATCACTAGAAATAAACCAACCGACGAAGATTAAATACTTATTAAGATCAATATATAAAAAAAAAAAAAGAAAAGAAAAAAAAAAAGAATAAAATTCAACACATTGCACTTAAACCTCCACGTAAACGTTAAATAAAAACCCCAAAAGAAATTGAAAAGTAATTAGTGAGACAGCAGAAAAAGAATGAATATAAATTATCAAAAAGAAGAAAGATAAACTTAAGAGAAACTTCAGATAAATATAATACTCTCAAAGAGAGTTGTAAATATAAAAAAAAGAGAAACTGTCAAAAATATAAAAAAAAAACAACAACAACTATATAGTGTTAAGAAAGAACAAACAAAACAAAATCAAACATAAAAAAAACACAACAAAACCAAGGATTATCATCAACACGGTAAAGCAGTGACGGCTAGAGCCAAAGAGAAGACGTCAGAAATGTAATAAAGAAAAGCAACATAATGAAGACTGGAGAAATAAATAAGCGTATTTTTTTTGCTATAAGTATTTAGGTAAATTTAACAATAAGGCAATAATATAAATGAAGTAAACGAAAACAAAACAGAGACAAAAATAACAAAAGAAAATTAAAATTGTAAACAGATGGTTAGATATATGTATATATATATAGTGTATAAGGTATATAGTATGGTAAAAATAAGTTATGTAGTTATGTAGAAATGAATTCGAGATTAATATTATATTGTATATAGTATTACATTTAATAAATTGAAATGATCTTTGAAAATATTTATTTCTTTTGATAAATTCCTTAGAATGATGGAAGAATAATTTCTTTAGAGTCGATGAAGGGTGTTGTACATTGGATGGATGTGAATTGTGCGATCTGTCTGAATTAGAGCATGCAGAATGGATATATGATCTTGAAAGGTTAATTGATAAGGGTATATTCTCAATACTATAAAGCCACGAGAATATACAATGGTTAGATATAAAAAAAAGGGGTGGGCGGCTTATAAACCTACAAGGTCATAATGAAATTCCGTAGTTGATTAGGTGTACGTTTGTGTTCTTTATACTTTGGTGTTCCTTTATTTTTTTTTTATCTTTACATTGACACGAAGATATTTATGTTTTTGGTTCATGTGTTTTAAGACGGTGAAAAGCACCCATCCCACAAAATCGACGAGCTAGTTGGAAAAGAAAGCCACCGTGTCAAAATATCACCCTCATAACATATTAATTGCTTAAATAGAACCATAACAAATTTCTTTTTGAAAAATTTATCAATGTATAAGAAAAACAACAACAACAAGTTTTCTTTGAATAGCATTGGTTTCAACACTAATAAACCTTTTTACATAAATGAAAACCTTTCAAATGGGAATTACAGGATTTTCCAAAAGGCGATACGGATGAAAAAAGATAAACTTATTCAGTCCGCTTATACTTTTAGAGGCCTAGTATATATATAGCGTACTGCCAACGATGACCCTATATGTATCGAGCACGTCGACATTTTGAATGGGTTTCGTCCCAATAATACCAATTTTGATTTATAGAATCTCAAATAATTTTAATTTATTTTATTTTTTAGATATTATTTTTGATTCTAAATCTTGTTTTCAATTGCTTTTTATTACACAATTTTTAACATTCTATACTTCTTTAGCGTTGCTGAAATTAAATTTATTAACGAACATTTACTTATACATGGTCACAACACATAGCACTAATTTACATTCCAAAGACGTCAGTTATGCTATGGTGAAAATCCTAGCTAAACAAAAAGATGGATTAAGAGTATGTCATATAAATGCACAGAGCTTAAATAATAAAATAGATGAATTCAGGCTAACTTTTGAAAATTCTGGCGTAGACATTATTTGCGTCTCTGAGACGTGGTTTAGCATAGATACGCCTGATTCACTAGTCAGTTTGGAAGGATATCACCTATATAGAGCCGATAGATATTCTCACGGTGGAGGTGTAGCAATTTACGCCAACAACAAATTAAACACCAAATGTTGCATAAAATCTGATCCAGGTAAAGAAGTCGAGTACATTTTTATTGAACTCTATTCGTTTAACGAGAAAATATTACTGGGTTGCGGTTATCGCCCTAACCGAAATATACATTTCGGAAATTTTTTTAATATGCTCGAACTTTTAACTGTGGAATACAACGATGTGATTATTGCTGGTGATTTTAACTCTAACATCCTTTCGGAACATTTTCTTACAGAAAACATGTCGTCTCTGGGCCTTTTCTCAACCAATTGCACAACACCCACACACTACTCGCGCAGTAATAACACTTTGCTAGATCTTTTCTTTGTTTCTAACTCCTCAAGCATACTTTTATATGATCAAATTTCTGCACCATGCTTTTCTAACCATGACTTAATTTTTCTTACGTATAATTTCCAAACGCATCGTTCTGAGCACACGTACTCATATAGAGATTTTAAGAATATTAATTATAATTTATTAGAACAAAGAATTTATGATACTGACTGGGATAGCATATACTACATTTCATCAGTAGACGAAAAGCTTCGTTTTCTTCAAGACAACATCTCTAATATTTTTGATGCTGCCGTTCCTTTTAAAACGCGAGTAATTACGGTAAAGGCTAGACCGTGGTTTTCGGCCACGATCAAGCTTGCAATTATAAAAAGAGATATAACATATTCAAGATGGAAGCGTTTTAAAACACCTGAACTGCGAGATGAGTATTGTGCTGCCAGAAAAGACGTTAACAGAAAAATTAAACAAGCTAAAACCGAATACTTTTCAAGTAAATTCTTACTTGCATTGGACTCCAAACAAAAATGGAAAACAATCCGCGAAATTGGCATTGGAAAGCAACATAATAATAATTGCCAGGTTGATGTAAACATGCTCAACACTACTTTTACTAGCACTCCTACTGTCGTAATAAACAACAACATTTACAATTTTGGAAATACTTTGCAAAGTAATACAACGGACTTTGAATTTACTACTGTAAATAACATTGATGTCTTATCCTGTTTTTCTGAAGTTAAATCTAACGCCACAGGTTACGACAATATTGATCCGAGGTTCCTACGAATCCTTCTGCCGTTTATTTTAAATTATATTACGCACTTTTTTAATACCATCATTACCACTAGTACATTTCCAACAATGTGGAAACATGCTAAAATTTTACCAATCCCGAAATCTAATAATGAATACAGACCAATTGCCATACTTTGCTTTCTTTCTAAAGTATTTGAAAAGCTCCTTCACAAACAAATCAGTGGACACCTCAATTCTAATTCATTAATGCATGAAAAACAATCTGGTTTTCGTCCAAACCACAGTTGTACTAGTTCTTTATTGGAAGTATCTGAAAACATAAGAAATGAATTAGAAGATCGTCATATTACTTTTCTAGTCCTTTTGGATCACTCCAAGGCCTTCGATACGGTAGATCACACTACATTATGTATGAAGTTAAATCATTTTTTTTAATTTTGCGCCCACTGCTGTAAAGCTTATACAATCGTATCTCTCTGGCCGCACACAATCCGTGCACGCAGCTAATTGTGTTTCTGTAAAACTTTCATGTACAAAAGGAGTACCACAGGGATCAATTTTAGGGCCCATACTGTTTTCTGTATACATAAACGACTTGCCGCAACAATTGTCATTTTCTAAAATACATATGTACGCTGATGACGTGCAACTTTATTTAAGTTGTCCACTTAATTCTATGGTTGAGCATATTGAAAAAATTAATAGTGATTTATCTCAAATTCATTCCTGGGCAACGGCAAATGGACTCTGCCTTAATCCACGAAAATCGAAATGTCTGTTAATTCATAAAAGGAATTTTGTTTCTACTAATCTTGATGTTAATATACTGTTAAATGGTGAAAAAATTGAAATTGTTAAGCATGTTAAAAATCTTGGCATAGTATTTAACAATAACTTAAGTTGGTCGAATCACATTAGCACAGTTGTCGGTCAAACTTACTCAAAACTTAGAGCGTTATGGTCAACACAAATTCATACACCTCTTTCAATACGAGTACTACTTGCAGTCATACATTCTGCCTGGATTGTTCTTTGGTTGCGAGCTATTCTCAAACTGTGATTCGTCTAGCAAAAGAAAACTAAATGTTGTATATAATAATACTATTCGATATATATATGGTTTGAAAAGATTTCAACCTGTCTCTCATGTTTCAAATTCGCTATATGGAGTCTCTTTTAACAACCTTTTAAACATTAAGACTCTTTTGTACCTTCTTAAAATTATATTTACTCAGAAACCATTATACCTCTTTCAAAAACTGCAATTTTCTAGATCCAACAGGGGTAAGAAGCTTATGCCATTAATTCACCGTAGTCTTGTGTCTGATTGGCAATTCTTTGTTCATTCAATTCGTCTTTGGAATGCACTACCAAACAGCCTCCAAACTATCAGTAACGCTAATAAATTTAAAAAACATATCACTGATTTTTATAAAACCCACGATAATAATAACTGAATACTTTTATATGCATAATATTAACTTGTGTAATAGGTTTCTCTCTCTTTTCTCTCCTTATATTGTTAAACGATTTTATATTTATATTTATCATTTTTCTTTTCATTTTACTTATTTATTTAGTTTAAAATCCTTTTTTGTAACAAAACATATTTTAACCTTTATAATTCCTGTACTGTAATTATAAGAAATTTTCTTGTTGTACAGGATATCAAATAATAAACAAATACAAATACAGTGACGTTCGCATTCGTCGATACTAGAGGTGGGATTCGTGAATACATTTTTGCACACTCACGCACACTCACGAACATGTTGTTGTACACTCACTCACACTCACGTGTGAAAATTTTTTAATTTTTCACAATCACGTGTGATCACGAACCATTTTTGAACATTCTCGAAAGCTCACGAAGATATTTTTTCACATTCACTCACATTCACGTGATCACGAATATTCACGAAAATTCACGACAAGAAAAAAAACAGAAAATAGAGAAAATATAAAATTCCAACTGACAAATAATGCTATTGAAAGCAAAACGTGGCAAAATTATCGGAAGTCTGTTATTTAAGTAACTACAAATACAAATAAAATACAAATTTTTTCCCATTACATCCCATGGAGGGATAGGGGAGAGCTTCTCGCAATCAATGAGCTGTGCGCTTTCTATTTTTTAGACACACTGATTGGGACCTACAGTTTTACACCGGTTCCGAACGGAATTGAGAAGCTTTTTCATGGCTAATTATACTCGATAGTGTCGCCGGCACTAAGCGAGGTGACCGTCGTCGAAAGAAATGTAAAGTGGTCTGACCGGGCTACCCATTACACCACCGACGGCCACGTAACTACCTATAACAATTTTAGAGATATTGGTAAAACACATATAACTTAAAATCAATTTGTTAGAACAAAAAACATATTTTATTTGTCGTGAATTCTTGTGAACACGTTCACGAACAACATTTTCACACTCACTCACGCTCACGCATAGGCTGTTGGACATTCACTCACACTCACGTGTGAAAATTTTTTAATTTTGCACATTCACATGTGTATCCACGTGATTCCATCGTGAACACACTGTATATGTGAATCACGCCCACCTCTAGTCGATACACAAGTAGGTGCCGTTAGTTGTGAATCTAGGGGGGTTTGCTTGTAGTAGTTGAGAGAGTTGGTTGGAGTAGGCATTGGCTATCTCATTGGTATGCAGCTTTGTGATGTCTAGCTTCCTTTGCGTTTGATTACGAGTGTTTTTAGCACTACTTAATCGTGTGCGTACCCTGGCTGCAACTAGGTGGTGATCTGAGTCAATATAACGCTTGAGACATGCCTTCCATCAATTACTACGTGATCAATCTGATTTCTTGTATTTTGATCGGGAGATATCCAGGTTGCCTTGTGGATATCTTTATGCGGGAATCTGATTTCACTCACAACCATGTTTCTTGCCGACGCGAAACTAACCAGTCTGAATCCGTAATCGGAGGTGTTGTTGTGTAGACAGAATTTTCCGACTGCTGAACCAAGGCCATCTTCCCTTCGTATTTTAGCATTAAAATCTCTTAGAACAATTTTAATGTCACGTACAGGGCAGCGGTCATATATCTCCTCCAGGCGCTCATAGAATGCATCTTTAATGTCTTCGTCTTTGCCTTCCGTCGGGGCGTGTACACAAATCAGCGTAATGTAAAAATATTTCGC